>LPNX010777781.1:372599-442259 GCA_001517045.1 Pseudotsuga menziesii | reverse complement strand
CAGCTCCATATTCAGTCTCCATTGTTGATAATTTTGCATGATCAATTGTTAATTGTTGTGGGTGAAATTAATCTACTGCAGGCCTGAATTTCTACAGAGATCTCATTAGAGATATGGCTTCCAAGATCTTTGAACCCTTTATTATCATAATGGAAGATATGCATATGGTGATCATATGTAATATCAACATGATCCGCACCGTAAAATGATTCATCATAAAATAAAATTGAAAAAGGATTTATCCAATATTATTCATCGATCAACAAGGAGAAGAAACTATCATATGTTTTTCAAGTGAGATTCCAATGATTTTGTCTTTTATATCCTTCCTCGAGGTGATTAATCCTTCTTTATATTGCTCCAAATATGAATAAAATTCTATATCAGATTGATTCATATTAATCATTTTTCTTCAATGAAAGGAAGGGAAGGATCACAGATGAATTCTTCAAAATATGTGCAACTATAGGACCCGAAAGCGATACTATTGGGATTTGAAGAATCGTAAATTGGAATACCAAGAAGCTTCCAATGATCATCACCTTCTAGAATTTTGTTATCTTCCTCCAAGAGACCCAAGATATTATATATATATATATAATTGACATTCATATGAATAAAATGTAAAATGATAGGCATGAAAAATTTAAACTATCACCAAATTTTCATTTGACAAGCATAAGATATTTTAAATTCCAGGCCCGAGTTCCTTTCATCCCTATTTAAATAAGTATCATGCTATCATTATGAGTCTTATATTTATATAGTTGGTATTCCTTTCAATTCAAAATTTCATTGAATACCTAATATTATTATATAGTTGAATACTACATAATATTTTGTAGAATGTAATACTAGTTGAACACATATTTTTCGATTCAACTAAATCTATATAATGGCTATCTAAATTTTTTACCAAATAAATCCAGAAATCTGTTGTAATTTAATAAAGAATTCTATGAAAAAGCACCAACTAATTTCTCTGTAAGAAGTATATAAGTTCTTTTCAAATAGCTTCTTAAACAATAAAATCCACATATCAACATTGGCTCAATATTCGATAGACACGGTTCACTAATAAACAAACCAACAAACCCCAAGAAACTGGCCCTTTCAGTATCACCTGCATGCAAGTGAAGTCTCACCTGAAGTATATATGGGAGTTGTAGGAACAATATTTCTGTAGTATTTAAAGGAAGAGTAAACTGATCTACAAAATAATCCATTCAACAAAAATTCAACATAAACTAGCAACTTATAACAACAACATAGTGCATACATTAAATGTGCAGAAATGTTGTAAGTTAGATCACATAAAAATTATTATTATTATCATTACTTAGCATTATTGTGTTGAACAATCATAACAATCACACAACAAACATTCACAATGCGTCATGAACACCAGAGACTTTTTCATGGAAACCCAAGACAAGATAAAACCATAGAAGTACTTGATTATTTTATAGATATTGTTACACCAAGCACTTTATATAGATCTTCGCACTTATCCTGCATAATTATCGCTCTTCTTCTTTGGATACATCACAAATATGGGCACACACCCTGCAGATCAGTCTCTTCCAACATAGTGCATACATTAAATGTGCAGAAATGTTGTAAGTTAGATCACATAAAAATTATTACTATTATCATTACTTAGCATTATTGCGTTGAACAATCATAACAATCACACAACAAACATTCACAATGTGTCATGAACACCAGATACTTTTTCATGGAAACCCAAGACAAGATAAAACCATGGAAGTACTTGATTATTTTATAGATATTGCTACACCAAGCACTTTATATAGATCTTCACACTTATCCTGCATAATTATTGCTCTTCTTCTTCGAATACATCACAGATATGGGCACACACCTTGCAGATCGGTCTCTTCTAGTTACAAAACAAGATCATCACCATAAATTAGCTATTGCAATATGAAACAACATCAATTATTCATTCCTGTATTCTACCCAACCTGTTACATATTTATACTGGTTCCATGAACCCCACAGTCCACTAAGTGGACATAGAACTCTAACCAACTTCTAATCAACTTATTGGTTGACTAAATCAACCATGATCTTTCCCTTATATTCTGCCACTATGTTATATTCATTCCTTCTTTTGTGAGGATGATTCCTTTGAAATTTTCATCGCACGACCCCGTTCACACCAAAAATTTATTCAATATAACTTATGGTCAATAGGCCCCCAACTCTCACCCATGGCTCATCTCGATCCACTCAAGGCTACTCCTAAGGATACCTCTACATTTCTAGAAACCTACTATAGATGTCCTTCACTGCGTAAATTTTTCCCTTTATTTTTTCTTCTTACTTTCCCAGGTCCTAGTTCAATTGTGCAGTTATAATTCCCTTCAGATGGTATTCCACCAACTGCATAGTCTTCTTTATTTCCACATGCTCTCCTATGATAATATATGAAACATGTACTATTAATTATGTAGTATCTCCACTCTTTGACACATCTTCTACTACTCATCGTGCAACTGGTTTATCTCTACTTGTAGTTTCTTACTCCCCATGACCTTTGACATTCTTTCTACCGGTGGTAGTGCCCTTATAAGATCCTTCAACTTCACAGCTCTAGACTATGCCTGCTCCAACTTATTTTTCACCTCCTGAAGACCTTCATCATCCATTAAATTTTCCTAGGCCTGCGATATTTAACCAAATATATTTTCACATTACTCACTTAATTCTTAATGCTATCAATGGAAGCCTTTGTTTCAACTTCTCTCATGTCCCACACCTCCCGTGGTGTGCTACGCACTATGTATTCTTCCAAGTCACTAATACTTTCTCATAATCCCCTAATAAATTCACTTAAGATCAACATTTTGGATTGAATCAGTGCCCACCTCTATCATTTTTAGTATAATAAAACCCATATTTACCCATATTTGACATTAATTAATCATTTTTGTCTTATTCCTAGATTCCTAGATTCCTTACTATGCTAGTTGGCATCCGCTTGCACCTAGAAGTAAAAAAATGTTAAAAATAGCTTAAGGAGAAATTTAGAAACATCAAGGAAAATATTCTGAAAACTATGCAATAATTCTAGAATAGTAAAAGCAGAGTTCTTCATTTTCTGAAAGATGCCTTGCTTTTAGCAATTTTAAGGCAAAAGGGAAAAGCTAGTCTAGGAGTAACTGTCTTGGTTTTTTCCTTAACTATCCTCCTTATTTTTATCCATCCAAAAGCATGTATCTGATATATTTCCTTCACTTATCATCTGGTACAACTCATTCATCCAATTTGTGAGCTTCTTTACAGATTAGGAAAGTGTTTTATGCACCTATGGGGGATTTTGACTAGTTTAGTAAGCCTACTTTTTGACCAATTTGAATAGCATCCTTATGATTTCAAATATTTGATGTAATTATTTATTTGGGAATCCTATTACTTTATTATTTTGGATGATGTCCACTTATTTAATACAGGATTGTGTTATGCTCCATATTTAGTCTCCTTTTTGTGGAATTTTGCATGTTTGACTAGTCATTTTGTGAGTGTAATTGATTAGCAGCTTGGGCTTAATTTCCACATTGTATCAAATACTTTGTATATATATTTATCTCCTTCCATATTTCTATTTCATGTTAAACATCATTGATGGGTGTTACACCTAAATCTCCTCACCATCATATTATGAGATAGGTATGGGCCTTATCTGCTCCAATCCCTTAGAGTTTGTCCTAGAAGAATGAAAGGAAGCAATTGAACCCTTGAATTTTTCCTTGTTTTGAGACAATAATGCTCCTTTTCCATTGATGAAAATCATTACCTAAGTCAACAACGCTCCTTTTACGTGTGAAAAGGGAGGTTCCACTGCTCTTTTCCTTCATGAATAGGGTGTTACCCCCTTAACATCGCTCTATATCCATGTAAAAAGTGCAGTGCTTGAGTTTTAAAGGAAAAAAAGGAAGCTTCGAGAGAATTCTTGAATATTGCCTCCATGGAGCCTCATTTCTATGGTTTAGGACCATCTGGAACTCAAGATCCTTCATTTTTGGATCTTCCTTCCACCTCATCCGCCATTTCCTCAATCATTCCTATATTCCCATTCCTATAAATACTAGCTCATACCCCATGGGAAAGAGGAGGAAGAATTGTGTTGAACACCCAAACTCTGTTGAAATAATTCTTGAGCTATTGGAGGCAAGGTGAATTTAGAGCCAAGGAGCCATTTGAAGGAACTCTCAACACCAAGGCCTGAAGGTTGTAGTCTCTCCAATCATTTCTAATAATAAATGTATTTTCTTTCCCATATTTATTGTGTTATTTGTATGTATTGCTTGATTTCTTGGTCACAAGCATAGATCTATTTGATTATCTTATATGCTATTATATTTCTCTTGTTATCTTCAATCTTTTACAGGTTCTTTTGCAGTATCAAAGACGAAAGCTTCAAGAATAGCAAGGACAACCTTCAAGAGGAGTATTATGGCATTATATTCAAGCAATGAACCAGATCTAGGGGAAGTCTAACATTTTGGGTTTGTGTTTTGTTCTAGACCTGTACCATTCAAATCTAGGGAGACAACTCATGTCTGCAGGAGGTGAGAATTTCTAGCAACAACTGGGAGCACATTCTGTTGATTGGAGGGCACAGTTGCTGAGATATGGACCAATCTCAAAGGATCATCTTGACTCCATTCAATTTCTTTGAATGGAAAGCTGAGATGGATATTTTGTTGAGAGCCAAAGGCCTCTATAGGGTTACCATGGCAACTAAGGTAGATACCAATGTAGTTGCATAGAAAAATAAATGGCACAATAGGAGGGATGACGCCTATGGTATTTTGTGCTTGAGCATTTCAAGAGACCTCCTCTTCCATGTTGATGGATTGACATCACCAAATGAGGTTTGGGAGAAGCTTGAAGAGATATTTGGAAATACATATGAAATGAGAGGACATAAACTTGAGAATGAATTGATCTCATTGAGTCCCTGTAGCTTTGAATCATTGGAACTCTACTTTTCCAAGTTTAAGGCCCTTGTTCTACATTTAAAATAGCGTGGAATTGAAAAGAAGGATGAGAAAATAGTATTTACCATACTTTTGAAGCTTGTTCATGACTACTCAGTGTTTGTTTTGACCTTTCATGCCACCAAATTGACAGCGCGAACATGGCATATTCCTAAGCTTGTTGAGTTCATGGAATTCCTCACCTAAGAGTAAGATAAATTGGTAATGATGGGCACCATCAAAACTTCCAAAGACCAATATTTGGTTGTTGGAGATTCGAGGATGGATTCAAATGGCAAGAAGAAAGCCAAAAATCCACCCGAGAAAAAGAGAGACAAGTCAAAGTCACAAGATGAGACCGCAGGCTCCAAGACAAACTTCCAGAAGAATAAGAACAAAGGAGAAATGAGCAAGTGCACATACTGTAGTAAGGGCTATCATCCTAAGAGGTCTGGTATGAAAAATAAAATTGACATGTTGACCCAAATCTTGGAGAAGAATAACATCTCCCTTCCTAAATGCATAAAGAAGAGGGAAGGAAGATCAAATTCATATGACAAGGAGAGAGTACATGCCTTGGTTGCTAGCAATTCAAGATCATCCACCTTCATCATTGATTCTAAAGCTTCTAGACACATGGTTTCAACAAGAGAGACTTTCTCCTCTCTTGATGATTCGAAAGGTCCAAAAATTGTTTTGGGAGATGACTCTGTTACGGATAGCTTGGGGAAGGGTAGGATTTATATTGACCATGGTTCCTTCAATGATGTGTTGTATGTATCAGGTCTTGCTGCTAACCTCTTGTCAATGTATCAGATGACCCACACTGTGTCTCCTAATAAAGTCATATTCTATCCCAATGAAGTTGAAATCACAGATATTTAGGATGGTAAATTCATATCAAAAGGTGTTGTGGATCACAATTTGAAGGTATACAAGTTTTCCCATTTCCTACCTTTCTCAAACCCCTCAGCCCTTCTCACTCATGCTAATGAAGCAAGAAATATTTGGCATGAGAGATTTGGTCATCTTAAATACAAGTATATTTCATATTTGGGTGTCAAATACATGGTCATAGGGTTACCAAAGATCAAGTTTTCTAAGGGAGTATGCCAAGGTTGCATCCTAGGAAAACACCCAGAGCACAAGTATGAGAGAGCTAGTCATGAGAGAACCTTTGCTCCCCTTGAGTTAATACATAGTGACATTGATGGTCCATTCCCTCATATTTCCAAGAGTCAAGACAAATGTGCACTGACCTTCATAGATTAATTTTCCATGTATTGTTGGGTCTACTTCCTAAAATACAAGTCTAAAGTTTTTGACCTCTTCAAAATATTTCGAGCCTTGTTTGAGAACCAATATTGGAGGAAACTCAATATACTTAGATCTGAAAATGGTGGTGAGTATGTAAATTATGATTTCATCCATTATTGTGAAGATGAAGGTATCCATATGTAGCATTCTATTCCTTACACACCTCAACAAAATTGTGTTTTTGACAGGAAGAATAGAGCACTCAAGGAGATGGAAACTTGTATGATGGAGTCTAAAGCTTTGCCACCAAATTTTTGGGCTGAAGCAATAAATTGTGAATCCTATATCTAGAATATGGTGCCTCACAATAATATTGATTGTATTACTCCTTTTGAATGTTGTAGTGGGCACAAGCCATATGTGACCCATTTCAGGATTTTTGGCTCAAAGGCTTGGGCTAGAATTCCAACTGAAAAGAGGAAGGATTTTCAACCACAAAGCCAAGAGTTCATATTTGTTGGGTATTATGAATATTCAAAAGGTTACAATCTGATCAACTAGAGCACTAACAAATCCTTCATCGAAAGGAGTGTTTAGTTTGAAAAAGAGCCTTTAGCAACAATTGAAGTTAGAGAGTCCTCTTCATCACTACAACCATTGATTGTAAGTGAAGATACTAATGAGTTTTCTGATAGTGATATGTCTGATAATTATTATTTAATTGCAGATCCTAATAGTCCCACAAGACCAAAATGGGAAGCAAGGACCATTCATGCAGCTGGGGAACTAGCTGGGAATCCTAGTGACACTAGGAGGACTAGATCTCAATTTGAGAGTGCCCTTTGTGTGAAATATCCACTCTTTTCTGAGAAGTGATATTTAATGGTTTATTATGACCCTCAGAAATATTAATATGCATCATATTATCCAATATGGAAAACATCCGTGAAGGAAGAATACAGCTCTCTCCAAAAGAATAACACATGGAAACTAGTGGATATTCCCCCAGGGAGAAAACTAGTAAAGTGTAAGTGAGTTTATAAAACCAAATTTGCTGCTGATGTTTCACCTTTGAAATATAAGGAAATATTGGTAGCTAAGGGCTACTCACAAGTTCAAGGTATTGACTACAATGAGACCTTTGCCCCAGTGATAAAGATGGACTTCATAAGGCTAGCTTTGGCCATTGCAGCTTCAAGGCAATGGGAAGTGCATCACATGGATGTGAAGTGTGCATTTATACATGAAGATATGAATGAAGAGATTTATATGCATAAACTATAAGTTTTTGTGTCTAATACACATTTAGTGTGCAGGTCAAAGAAATCATTGTATGGGCTAAAGCAAGCCAACATGGCTTGGTATGCCAAGATTGATGGATTTCAGTTGTCACAGAATTTTGTTTGATGCAATTCTGATCCAAATGTATATTTGAAGCTGATACATGGTTATTTAATGATTATTGGTTTATATGTAGATGAACTATTGATAATAGGAATTTCAAAGAAAGAGATTGCCTACTTGAAGGATGCAATGAACCATGCCTTTTCTATGACAGATTTGGGATTGTCGAGTCAATTCTTGGGTCTCCATATTTATTAATCCCAACATGGAATGCAAGTTCATCATTCTAAGTATTCTTCATATATTCTCAACCATTTCAACATGAAGGATTGCAATCCAGGAAAGACTCCATTCCTTTCTGGAGTTAAGCTTGAAGAAGCAAGTTCTTCTCCTTTGGTAAATAATACATTGTATAGGCAGTTGATTGGGTGTTTTCTTTATCTTACACATACTCGACCTGATATATCTTATGTAGTTAGTGTGGCTTCTAGACACATGGATCAGCCTCATGAAATCCATTGGAAAGCAGCTAAAAGAATTCTGAATTTTGTTCAAGGAACAAGAACTCATGGTATTTTTTATGCAGAAAAATATGACTTAGAGCTAGTTGGATTTACTGATAGTGATTGGGCAGGTGACAACACAGATCGAAAGTATACTTCATGATTTTTTTTCATGCTTGCAGATGGACCAATCAGCTAGTCAAGTAAGAAGCAGAGTGCCATAGCACTCTCATCTACAGAGGCTGAGTATAGAGGAGTTGTGAATGCAACTACTCAATGTTTGTGGTTGCAGGGGATACTTGGATAATGTGGGATCAAATCAGAGACTTCCACTGTCATCTATTGTGACAATCAAAGAACCATTCGAATCTCTACTTATCCAGTTCAAAGACAATAAACCAAGCACATTGAGATCCATATGAACTATATCAGGGAGCTTCAGAGAAAGTAGCATGCATCTTCACAAAAGTTTTATATGAGAAGACCTTCGGTAATATCAAACTACTCTTGGGGATTTCTGATCATGTGGTGAATAATGATTGATAAAAATATTTCCAAAATCTTGTTTTGTGTCCATGTTTAAGGGAGGATTTTCCCACTGGGTTTTTGCCTCTTTCCTTGGTTGTATGAACAAGCAGTATGTAAAGGGTGACTAATCCTTGTTTCTAAGCCCTATATTTTTATGATATTTTACATAAATTCAGGATTAATAGGGGTGTTAGAATAATAAAACCCATAGTTACTCATATTTGACATTAATTAATCATTTTTTTCTTATTCCTAGATTCCTTACTATGCTAGTTGGAATCCACTTGCACCTAGAAGTTAACAAATGATAAAAATGGCTTAAGGAGCGCTTTAGAGACATCCTGGGAAATATTTTGACAACTATGTAGTAATTATAGAATATAAAAATCATAGATCTGATTTTTCTGAAAGATGCCTTTCTTTTAGCAGTTTTAAGGCAAAAGGGAAAAGCTAGTCTGGGAGTAACTGTCTTGTTTTTTTCCTTAACCATAATCCTTATTTTTCTCCATCCAAAAGCATGGATCTGATATCTTTCCTTCACTTATAATCTGGTACAACTCATTCATCCAATTCATGATCATATTTACAGATTAGGAAAGTGTTTTATGCACCTATGGGGGATTTTGACTAGTTTAGTAAGCCTGCTTTTTGTCCAACTCGAATAAAATCCTTACGGTTTTGACTATATTATGTAATTATATATTTGGACATCCTATTACTTTATGAGGTTTTCTGATCTACACTTATTCAATACAGGATTGTTTTATGCTCCATATTCAGTCTCCTTTTTGTGGAATTTTGCATGTTTGGCTAGTAATTTTGTGAGTGTAATTGGTTTGCAGTTTGGGATTAAATATTTCCACAGTCATTTCTACTTCAGGGACTTTGCTTCAAGTTTATTCCATCACATTTTGTATCTTATCCTTATACTCAACTAGTATGTTCTATTCCTTCTGAAGTTTCTTATATTTATCTTTTAGCTCATCTCCTTTAGTGCTATGTTTCATAATCTTAGTGAAGCTATACTCTTATCATCCCTTAATATGTTTTGGTATTCTCTGGTGGATATTGTGTAATGTATGCATAGGAAATTCAACCAACTTCAAATCCACATGAATCAATTCTTCAGCAAAAATCTCTACCTCTTGTGTTGGGAAACTTAAAGCTTTGGGTGTCAATGTCACAAATCGTTGTTGCACAGTTGAGGAGGGTTGTGGCATTGACCTTTCATATATTTTAGTACCAACCTAATTCTCACCTACTACTCCATGTCCTACCAGTGATGAGAAAACTTTATTTCTTCCAATGCTTGTTGGAGTTCAACTATTTTCCCTGTGATTCCCCCATAAAGTTCCAAATGCTTGTCCTCACCTTTCTGTCACATGTATTCTATATTTTCTTTCATCCTCTCTGTCAGCATATCTATTCTTTCTTAAACAACGAAAAAACTTCAATGTCCTTTTGGGATTTCCTCTTTGTTTGCTTTCATTTCATTATTTCCGATTCATTTCTCTTCTCCCTAACTAATGTGTTAGTTTGTGTCGCACTAGATGCTTTTTGATGCTCTCTTGATGGATTTGGTTATGTTTCAAGACACTTTGATTATGCAGACAAGGACAAATCTCTCCAATACAATTGGTTTGGATCTAGAAAAAAACAACATAGAATAAATACACTTTCCTAGATTAATTAAAGTGAAAAACCATAACCAGATTGCTCACCTTGCAACTATGGTGGTTTCTTCCTATTTGATGTGATATTCAATCCTAGATGCAAAACAATGATAGAACAAACAAGTGGAAACACAAGTGAAAGTAAAATATAGTATTGATTAATCTAAACAAGTGGTCAAGGAAACAAGTTATAAATATCTACAACACAATAAACCTTTATGTAAAGAGTATGTATTATTATATTAACAATAACACAGAAGGGGAGATTACAACCATCGCTTTGGAATTGCAATTTATTCCCACTAGTCTCTTCATCAAACATCCAGCCTTGTCTCTAATGGAAAATGGAAACTCAAATCTAGAAGTATTTCAACAGCATTTGGGTGCTCTATCATTCCTCCTCCAGCCATGAGGGTGAGATTGTATATATAGGAAAAATAACATAGAGGGTGTTGAGGATTCCATGGAGAAGGTTAAGGGATCGTCCCAAGAGCTTAGGGGTTCAACTACCACTCATGTTGATCTGTTGGGATAATCCTCCATGAAATATTATTTATAGAAGCCTATTGAATCTTCTCTTTTTTCCTTTAAATGATTAGTTACACACTCTATTAAAGAGAAACTTGCATTATTGTTGGGTGACACAGTTTTTCCATTTACAACCGGTGTCAAACCCCTATCGATGCACCCTATTAAATTTACAACATCATGAGTCATTCTCCAAGAGACTTGTGTTGTATCAATTCATGAACTTGTGTTGTATCAATTTGAGAAACTTGTGTTGTATCAAGTTAAGGGACTTGTGTTGTATCAGGTCAGGAACTTATGTTGTATTAAGTTAAGGAAACTTGTGTTGTATCAAGTTAGAACATTCCGTTGTATCAAGTCCTATTCATGAAATATGATTGTACTATGATCTTGTGTTGTATCAAGACTATAGACTTGTGTTGTATTAAAGTATAGACTTGTGTTGTATCAAGTCAAGTGGATATACTATGTGATGTATTTCTAGTATTGGCCATTAGGTGTTGTACGTCTCCTTTAGGAATTAGCTACCCATAGAGTGAATTATTAGAATTTGAATTCCATTTAGATCTTCAAGCAGATAGTTCTAATAAGGTTTGCAGCAAAAGAATGGAGAATGAAGATACAAACTGAACAAAACAAACCACACAGGAATCGGACAAGTATTTCTCAGGAATTTATGATATCATTCACAATAATAATATTTGGTGTTACAATAGTTCACATAGGTAGAATTCAAATGCATGGAATATGAATTCGAATCTTCCAAGTGGATATGATTGTATCTAATTGAATCTCTAACTCAAGGTCTCACAATCAATATCGGAGTCCAAATAGACCACTCCCTAATGACCAATTACTCCAACAACCACTGAAAGCTAGTTAACTCAGTGAAACTGAGTGTGGTAGGTAGGAAAAGTGTTCCTCCCCATGCAACCATGCATTATCCATGCATTGGTAGCACTAGCTTAACTGACTAAGAAGTAACTGAATGTAACTGGGGGCTAACTAAGACTAACTAGTACTAACACCAACTGACTGAAGTAGGTTGGTGTCGGGACTCCCAATGGATTTGAAAATGTAGGGATTGGTCTAGGAGGTTCCCAAACCAATGCATGCACATGCAGTAAGTGGTAGTTAACCTCTAACAGTGTTCCCCACACTCCAGTGACTGGTACAAGTGGCCCCATTAGGCCAAGTGGACCCAATTGTACTAGTGGACCCAATTAATTAATATAAGGTTCCTAAGTTAGGCAATAATTAATCTAATAGACATTTGAACAAGGGAGGATTAATAATCCTAACACCCCCCCCTGAAGCCTAACTTGGAAGATCCTGGTAACAATACCATAGGTCACCCAAATACTATCTAGAAGATAATAAAAAATGTTGCTTAATACAGCTGAGGAAACAGGGGAAACCCTCATGGGAAACCCCCCCCCCCTCAAAAATAAGCAGGAAAATAGCAATCTGCAAGCTATATTTAGAAGAAAGAAGCTTCCTCCTTAGAAAAATAACTTGGGTAACACTGCTGCAAAAAATTGCAGCTTTATGTAGCAGTATGGTCCTTAAGTGGACCTCTTAATGTACTTCTGAACTAATGACTCTGTTTGTTTCTGCTGGATGGTGAAGGTATAAATGATCAAATCTTTGCTTCTATGGGCTATGTAGCTGATCATTCACCATCATCAAGTAGCACTGACCTGGAATTTTGCTGCACCATTCTGTAGAGAGAGAATATGTGACAGATAGTATAGCATGCTCATTTTGATACTGTGACCTTGTTCTTCTTCTGTCTTTTGGAACTCCAACACCACTTCCAGCTGCATCAAGAAGCTTTTGAGCCCATCTAGGTTTAGGATTCTTATTAGGAATGGGTACTAGATTTGGATCTAGAATCTCTTGAGATTCAGTATCAATAACAAGATCATGTTGTATGTGATCTTCTTCATCTGAATATGAAACCTATATCACACCATCATCATAAAAAATAGGTGGAGAAATAGTTATGCATTCCTGTGATGCTGGAGGAGTATCATGCAACTAGTCTTCTTCAAACTGGACACTTCTTTCAATGAAGCATCTTTTGGGACCAACCTTCATCAGTTTGTAAGATTTTGCATCTTCTGCATATCCCAGCAGAATGCATTCGCTACTTTGGGCTTGGAAGGCCTTCCTCTTGTCAAGTGGTATTCAGGCCCAAGATTTGGAGCCAAAAAATCTTAGATGTGAGAAATTGGGCTTATACCCATGCAGTGCTTTGAATGGTGTGACCCCAACCACTAACTTGTGGGGCACCCTATTCTACAAATATGAATTACAGTTTACTACTTCATCCAAAAGAGAAGAAGGTAGATGTTTGGCATGGAGAAGGCATGTTTCCATATCTTTCAGTGATATGTTCTTCCTCTCAGCCACACCATTTTGTTGTGGTGTGTATGGAACTGAGTGTTCCATTCCTCCCCTCCGATTCATAGAAATTCTGGAAATCTCTTTTGACATATTCTCCTCCTCCATTGGATCTTATTGACTTGATATTCTTATTGAAAATGTTCTCAACCATAGCTTTAGAAATTTTAAAGGTCTCAAAAACTTCATATTTTATTTTCATGAAGTAGATCTAGTAGTACCTAGAACAATCATCAATAAAGGTTAGGAAATACCTGCAACAATTAATGGATTTTTTGGTTATAGGTCCAACTACATCACTGTGTATAAAATCAAGTGTAGAGATAGCTCTATGTGCCTTCCCAAAATCACACTTCTTTTATGGATGCTTACCTACCAAGCACCCAACACATACTCCATCGGAATTTTGGATGGAGGGAAAACCTTCAACCATGTTATCATTGTGGATTTGCTTCGGAATATTGAAATTGAGATGGCCAAATATCTCATTCCAAATTTTGCTGGTGTTGTTAGCATGAGACAGTAAAGTTGTAGGAGGAGAAACAGGTAAGAAATGTGAAAACTCATAAGCTTTAGTAGAGTCATTTGCAATACCTTTCACTATAAAAATTTCCACTGGTTTTTTCTATGATCTCAACTGAGTTTGAATCGAATGTGACCCTCTTGGGAGAGCCTGTATGAGTCATCTGGTAAATAGATAATAGGTTAGCAGAAAGGGAGGGCACATGTAAGACATTCTTGAACTCACTATGCTTCACTCTGACTGAGCCCCTTCCTTCTGCTGGAATCTGGGAATCATCTCCCATGTTAATGTTAGGCCCCTTTGATAGTGAAAGAGTAGAGAAGGATTTTTTGGAGGAAACCATGTGGTTGGAGGCTCCAAAATCTATAATGTATGTTGAGGATGGAGAGAGTTTCTTTCAAATCATGACACCTTTCGGTATCTTTTGTCAGTGCTTCTTCATCAAGATTCTTTGCTCTTGGAGGAGCAATATTGTGCTGCTTGAGAAGAGCGGGCATCTCATCAAGTTTCTTCCTCATACAATATTCTTCAAGATGGTATCCCTTTTCATAATAAGGACATAACTTCTTTTCAAATTTATTCTTCTTAGAGCTGGAGGCCCCTTTGAAAGCTTGCTGATTTTGTTTAGGCTTCTAATCAGCTGCCTTTGGATCCTTATTCTTTGATTTACCCTTTGCTTATGCTTTGCAAGAGTTAGTAACCAAGAGATATTGATCTTTGGAGGTCTAGATGACTCCCATTTGAATCAATTTCTCTTGTTCCTTGATTAAGGACTCAGAAAAAGAATCTAATGAAGGAAGTTTCCAATCAGGAAAGCTTTCCCACTTGGAATGAAACTGTTGAGGCCTGGAAAATCGCAAGCGACAATAGCAAGGGATTCTCCCCAGTAAACATTCCCAACTAACCCGTTACTATTTTGTATGGGGAATCCGTTCAGTTTGCAGTCTGGATACCGTAGGAAAAGTAACCAAAATAAAGGGTTTTACCGATTACGGCCCAGTCCACCGTGTATCTTTTCAGTTTTTTAGTTTTAAGTATGATATGAAATGCCTATCTAAGAATGCATATTGATAGAGAATATGAGGAGCGATCACAATGTGATGTGCAGGTTCTTACCTCTAGTCTTAAACTCTCTCGCATCTAAATCATACACAGCAAGAAAACTAAAACTAACTTAACTACACTGTCCCTAGGGAGCGACATTATCATTTAATGAGTAATGTATTATTGTTCATGCATTAAGAAAAATCACAGGTAGCTGTTCTTTATTTCAAAACACATAAACATGAATAGATAGATGAACAACAACATAGCTCATTGTTTATGAAAAGCATTCATTACTCATAGTGGAAATTCCATAAAATAAACTAGAGAGCATTCATACAAGAACATAGGTTCAACAAGTTAGAACAATCTCACAGTTAATGGATAAAAGCTGAAAACAAAATAGTTCCCCTTCAACAACATCCATTGCACAACATTTGAACATTCCACCAAAGCTTTCTCCAATAGGAAAAATTGTAATTATCTATTACAAAAGGAAATAGTTCTTCTTACAACATGTTCTCACAAGTCTAACTGGGAAAAAGTCCCTTCCCTTATCAAACTATCCTATAATTATACAAAAAATAAAACTTTTGGGCTACCCCAAATGACTCTTGGGCTTCCCCAACATTTCAACTCCCAAAATTTGTCCTATAGTGAGTGCTCATACATTTTACAATATTTAAAACAAAAATTAATAAAACACTTCTAAGTAGAGGGCCCCATTTGATCATTTAATAAATTTTTCCACGCTTGGGCTTCTACTGCTATGCTCTCAAATTCTGAAGGTTCAAGAAAACGAATGTTGATCTCATATTTAGCAGCCTGATTTTTAACTACTTCGATTCTGGCTAGGATTAAAAGCAGTTGATCCTCAAGCAAATGGATGTTGACTATTGCATGAGCTACAACATCTTTCAGGATCCGTTCATCCAAGTCCTTGACTTGTTGTATCTTCCGCTCATCCTCCTAATACCTTCTCTGTAGCACTTCTCTTAGTAGTTCATGCTCTGGTAATGCCTCTAGTCTTTGTTCTGTAGCAACTTGACATTTGTTGTAGGTGACCAACACCCTTCTGCAGTATTCAGTACAAGATCCTCTTGTTTTCCTCACAACTTTCTTGAACTCCTCTACCGTGTTTATTGCAAATTCCAACAAGTCATAGTCCTACTTTAAGCTGTGTTGATCTTTAGCTGGTAAATCTGTAGGAACTTCTTCATTGGTCTCTATCCTTACTATCCTTCCAGTCAGGACTTCCAAAATGTCCTGGGACCTATCTACAAAATATGAGGTAGTCTCCAAAATTTCCTACAATCTGTTATATATCTGCAAGACTTTACATCTTTCCTCTTCAATTGACATCTACAGCTGGTGCATTCTTCTTCGTTGGGATAGGACATGCTCCTTTAGAGGTTGGATATTAGTTTGTTGTTCATTGGCATCCTTCAGTGACGCTGCTAATGAAGTAATATGTCCTTCAAAATCTGCTACTTGTACTTGGAATTGCTTTCCTTTCTCTTCCATAGTATCCCTCTGTGCCTCCAACGCCACTACCCTGCTCTACAGCTGGCCCTTTTCTACACTAAGAGTTTCATATGATTCTTTGAGTTCATCCTTTTCTGTCTTCAACACCTGATATTCTTGCTGTAACCTTTGCAATTCTTATAGGTTATTCTGAGCATCCTTACCTGTCCTTTCCATGGAAACTTCCAAAGTCATGTTTTTTGCTTGAAGAGTCTGAAGTTCTGCTTTTGAAGTATTCACTTCATTTTGCATGTCTTCAAATTTCCTCTTCAGTTTATAACCTTAATTTCTCTCCTTCGTCAAAGTTTCCTTCAACTGAGCTACATTCATTTTCGACTGCTCCAGATCCGTCATTAGTCTATTTACATTATCTTCAATGGCTTGTGTCAACGCCACTCCAACTCTTGCTGTTAACCTCGGATCTACATTCGTCCCATGCAACAAATTCTTATCAGTGACCATCATGCCTGGTTGTCCCCCTGTTTCGATTTTCTTCTCAGTTATCTTGACAATCCTCTTTCTCTCCTTGTCATAGAAGATGGTGCTAAAATCTGGGACTTCTTCTCCTTTCTTCTGCATAAAAGGTAGCAGATTCAATTCAGAAAAAAACCACTTGTTCTTGAGTGCTTCCAAAAGTTGCAGTAGGCTCCTGGGCATCAGGATCATCTTGTCCCTACCCCTGATTTTCCTGGTCTTGTACTTCTTGAATGTCTGTTGGGTCAGTATTTTGCTGGTTTGTTGTAGATCCTGTCAACCTCAGACTTTTAGCTTTTTTTTGTTTTGTCTTCATCTCTTCATCTTCTTTCTTATTTCTTTCTTCTTCTATCTTCTTTGTAGCTTCCTCTGCATTATTTTTTGCTTCCTCTATAGCTTTCTTTCTTTCTTCTTCTTCATTCTTAAGACAACTCTTAGCCTCCTCTGCTAGTGTCCTAGCATCCTCTTCTCTTTTCTTGGCCTCCTCCTCTTCAGCTTTCTTCTATGCGGTTTGGCCCTTACTACCCTTAATGGTGATCTTCTGTTTAAATCTTCTCTTCAATGCAGTCATATTCCTTGCATTCCTGAATATTTCTTCATCTTTGTCCCAAAAGTTTGTATATTCAAAGTGAACATTTGCCTCTTTGCAATGTTCTGCAACTTTCTTTTCGAAGTCATTTCTACGGAAGCTCATCTCTCCAAAATGAGACTGCTTTGATTCTTGTACAAATTCAATAGCTCTTTTAATATTTGTAAATTTGTAGCTTCCCAGCCTAAAAGGTATGGCATGATAGGCTACCTTCTTGTGTTCAAATAGGAAGCTTCCTACACCATCTAGGTAAACTTGCCTGACTGCTTCTTTATGCACCACATAATCAGTGGCATACTTGGGGAGCAAAGAAGGTTCCCTAGAGCAACCATACATCCTGATGTACAACCCTTTGTCAGTCAAATAATAATTTGCATGTTCCTTGATGACTTTAAATTCCTCCTTAGACATATAATTGCATTATGTTAGGAAGATCAAATTGTGTAAAGGAATAATAAAATGTTCACATATCTCTCTATAGTGGTTGTAATACTTGTGTGCCCAAAATATTTTGTATGCAGTGTACACAGGGGTTCTATCCTTGTCCCAAATGCATCTTAAGGATAGAAATGGCTGGGTGCATAGTATACAGTCCACTAATATGGAACTCATATAAAACTCAGACTTCTTATGGGACACCCCTCCTAGAGCTGAAGAAATGCAAGCTGAGAGGCTGTTGGACACAATGTTTTCCCAATTGAATATAGTCCCCTGGGTGGCCACATAGAAAATAATAGGGATCCATCCCAACTTGAAGCTCTTACCATCAGCTCTCCCAAACACTCTGTTCAACATCAATGCTATAAACCTATAAGGTGTCCTGAGAGTAGCTATATCATACTCTCCTGATGGCCTGGTTTGAAATTTCTTCCCAGGTATCATCATCCTCTTCACTGTTTCAACCAGGTCCAAGTTTATTTCTTTCAACCAATATTCAGTTATGTAAACCTGGGCTAGGGGTAGGTGATATGCCAATGAGACATAACCAGGACTGTAGGCAGCATATCCATGTTTGGAAGTATTGGCTAAAATCATAGTGGTCACATCAGCCTTAGGTAGAATCCAACTGATCACCTCTGAGCATGGGAACAGCTCAGGTCTAGTGACTGTCTTCATAAGAGCTGACTTCTCTATGTTGGCATATATGGTCAATTGTTCAAATCCAGCATCGGGCACATTTTGATTTGAAATCATTCGATATATTTCACCCCACTTATAATCAGGCTCTACCCCAGTGGTAGCTCTAGTGTCTTCATAGATATATTCTACCTTGGTAACGATTTCCACCTCAGGTTCTCCTTCAGCAACAGGAGCCTTGTTTTTCTGTCTCTTAGACATTTCACCTTTAAAGAAGTTGCCCTGTCATAAACCAAAATTCATTTAGGCTATTTGAGCTTTTAATCAGTATTCGAAGAATGAAGAAAAACTGTATAAACATTCACCTCTTCCATATTTGCAACAACTAAATCTATCACAATGCAAATGCAAAATCGAGAATAACTAGCAAGAAAATTTCTGAAAGTTATGTCTAAAAAATCCTAAGTCCGTCTACAACTAACAATAATCGTGATTGAAAATATGCATCATTTAAACCAAAATGCAATCCAACTTCTCGCTCAAATCGAAAAATCCCCATACAGTAATCGAAACGTGCGAAACAAACCCTCCGGTCTCCAAGAAAATAGGGCAACTGTTTATGATGAGAAGACAACTGAAAAAACTTCACCCCGGATGGCCATAAGCAATCCCACAAAAACAGTGCAGACAACGTAACGCTTGTCTGCACCAACCTCCTAATCCATTGGACTGGGGTCGAAACTCCATAACGGCTCATACAAGCTTAAGAAACAAAAACCCCCCACTGTAAATGTTGCAAAAATGACCAATACTCTATGCCGTAAGGATGCAAAATCTGACTTAGAAGACCAACTACAAACGGCGGGAACTCCTAACCAGAGGACAAAACCCTAGTTCCAAAACTGATCAATAAACTAAAAAGAAGGAGAAACCATGGTTGGCCTACCTGGCAAACAAAATGCAGTCAATGTGATGGTCTGAAAAATCCACGGCAGCACCCGAAACACACGAAATCCCAACAGCTAAGAATGGATGTACAGTTCGACAGTGAGGACGGAGGCAGATGTGAATTCACAAAGATAAATAATAAAATAATAACTAACCCAATATATATAGACCTTGGTGAAAAAACAAATCGACGGGAAAACCTTCATCGGTGAGCGGAACAACTAAGGCATCGGGTGGTTAATTCAATAGGGAGTTGCAACAGCAGATGATGGACAAAGTAGGAGTTTCGTGGTATAATAAAAAATGGAAAAATGAAACACTAACCTTGTAGCATCGGACCTCAAAACCACTATAGCATCGGATGACTAGTTCGCTAAAAATCCGCAACGACAAAATTTACACGAACCAAAATTCTGCAGACCAGTAAAAATCAAAGAAAAACAGAACAAACCATCGGCAAAAATTACATGAAACATTGGCGAAAATCAATCAAACCATCAGCGAACGGAAAAACTACATGTCCGACGGTTAGTTCGCTCCGAAGCCGCAATGATGGAATTCAAATAGACTATAAAATCCGCACCAACCAAAAACATCGGCGATCGGAATAGCTATATGGAGGATGGTTAGTCCACTTCGGAGCTGCAACGACGGAACAAAATTAGACTATGGCCTCTTATCAAAGTCAAAACATTCCAGAAAAAATCATTGCAATTTAAACAGTTGAAACAATAAAACTGCGTGATCGGTGAAAGAAACAACTATCCATCGGCCCATTCTTTATCTGTCTTCCAAAACGGAGGCAATAAAGAAGACTGATGCTCCGACCACTATAAAATAAAAATGTCAATAGTCCAAAGAAACAAATGCAATAAAGCGCATTGGTGAACATCATAACTATCCATCGGAATATTCATAAGTAGGCTTTGGATTGGGTAACTTGTGAGTAAGTTTCCGCAACTGCGGCTGCGTAGATTACTATGGCCCCGACTCTCAATTCGATAAACTTCTGATAGCGAAAAGGAAATCATCCATAATTCAAAATATCAAATTCTAGTCAAAGAAAAGATAGTCATTCAGCTTAATTCAACCCCACAAGATCCAAAATTTGTAGCAAAAGACAAGGTAGTTCAGCAATACCAAACAAATCCAGGCAAGGTAAAATTAAAAGGAGGGTCCAAAATTTTAAAAATTTGGGAAAACGTTGCAGCTGCAACAGAAACATAGAGACATATATAGAGTAATAAGTTCCTAGTTTGCTGAGTATGGAAAGGACATTCTTGTCATCCTTCCACTATATCCTGCACTGTCTACATTGGAGCACTAGAGACTTGAATTTAGAGAAGAATTGTTCAATAGTCTCAAAATTGCTGGGATGTAAAGATACCAACTCATTCTCTAGAATGTGTCCCCAAAGCTCATATTTTTTGTTAAAAAAGCTATCAATCTTCTCCTAGGATTCTCTTGGAGTCCTCAATCCTTCTAGATGAAAGAGGAGATCTCTAGAAATATAAGTACATAAGTACCTTCATGCTTCATCACAAGGGTTTAGGAACTTGTTTCTCTCTACCGGATGATGAGGCTCAGCCTCCCATCCATGTATGAACCTGTGGTAGCCATGCATGCGCAAGGCCAGCTGCATATCAATCCTCCAATCAAGGTAATTGGAAGTTGTGAGGATCTGTGGTTCATGAGTTTGAGAAAACATAATTGCTCTGGCTGGAAGACTGCAAATACTTCTCACAAGCTATGTAGCACCTATCAATTTCACTACAATAACACACTAAAACATATGAACTGTTAGAATCATGATTTTCCTCCTGGCATGAACCATTTTTCAGGGTCCGTCATGCCCTCTCCGTTGCTCTGAATAAATCCAGAGGTAGCAAATTTTCATAGGGGACTTCTGTGGAAACCCAGCTGCTTCTAATGTTCAATGGGGAGAAACAAGCATGAAACCTTCCTGAGAAGGATCTGATACCATATTAGAATTTGAATTCCATTTAGATCTTCAAGCAGATAGTTCTAATAATGTTTGCAGCAAAAGAATGGAGAATGAAGATACAAACTGAACAAAACAAACCACATAGGAATCGAACAAGTATTACTTAGGAATTTACAATATCATTCACAATAATAATATCCGGTGTTACAATAGTTGACATAGGTAGAATTCGAATGCATGGGATATGAAATTGAATCCTCCAAGTGGATATGGATGTATCTAACTGAACCTCTAACTCAAGTTCTCCCAATCAATATCAGAGTCCAAATAAACAACTCCCTGATGACCAATAACTCCAAGAACCACTGACAGCTAGTTAAATCAGTGCAACTGAGTGTGCTAGGTAGTAAAATTACTCCTCCCCATGCAACCATGCATTATCCATGCATTGGTAGTGCTAGCTTAAATGACTGTGAAGTAACTGAATTTAATTGGGGGCTAACTAAGACTAACTAGTACTAACACCAACTAATTGAAGTAGGTTGGTGCCGGGACTCCCAGTGGCTCATAAAATGTAGCGATTGGCCTAGGAGGTGCCCAAACTTATGCATGCACATGCAATAAGTGGAATTTAACCTCTAGCAGTGTTCCCCTCACTCCAGTGATGGGTACAGGTGGCCCCATTAGGCCAAGTGGACCCAATTGTACTAGTGGACCCAATTAATTAATTTAAGGTTCCTAAGTTAGGCAATAATTAATCTAATAGGAATTTGACCAAGCAAGGATTAATAATCCTAACATGAATAACTTAAGAATATGACTATATGATCCAGGGTAACACATATGATCATTAGCATCGAACAATTTTTCCGAGTACGATATGATGAGATGAAAAATTAATTAATACACATATCGACCATGTAGTATTTAATTAATGATAATGAGATAAAGCATAAAGAGTGAAATTGAATTATGAAGGCCTCAATTAATCCTAATTTCTAAATAAAGAGTGTGTCAGTTAAAGAAGAAACACCTCCTTAATTCATGCAAAGTGTTTGTGCATAGGTGACACTAATTGTGAAATACCAAGGACTTTCATTTAGTCTCATAAACATTTAGTTGAAGATTAAGTTGATGTCAATCAGTTCACATTTAGTTCACATTCAGTTTAAGAATATTACATTCAGTTCAATTCAGTTAGGATCTAGTTAAACCTAATTTAATAAGGGGGGCACATATCTTGTGCATGCAATAGAATCTAAAGTATCGGTTGGGAACTGGATTTTAGGAGGGCGCTAATGTTTGCATGAGATGAGTTCTAGCACATGTTACTCTCAGTGAATGTTCCTTGTATGATCTCAGTGTGTTTATTGAGCCTTAAATTCACCCCCTTATGCATGTTTGGTTGTTTTGTCTTGTTATTATTATCTAAGGCATATGGAAAGTTCAACACATTTTGAATTCAATTGGTTCTGTAGGCTTTCTTTAGGCCTCTCTTCTCTATTGTTGTAGTGACATATATTATTGAGAAATTTGCTGATGTGTTATAAATCATTCTCTGCAAATATATCTATCAGACTCAAAGAATTGTTGGGTTTTTCATCCTCCATATTTGGAGGGTTTCCCCAATGTACATCTTGTCTCTTATGGTGATTGTTTTATATGGCTGATTTACTTTTGAAGATTCGTATATTTCTGATATAAAGAATGATATGTGGATTATTTAAATACTCATAGATGGATGATATAAATTTTATTATGTGTTTAATAAAAAATTTCTTATGTGGCTGATTTAAAGTTTCTTATGTAGTTGATTTAAAGTTTCTTAAAATGCTGAAATTGTTTAATAAAAGTTTTAAAGTTCAAGCAGCCCCGATTTTCGCTCAAACATTAACATGGTATCACAACATAAGGCGTGAAAGGGCTTATTTTTGTGCAACAAGATAAACCTATATATGTATTTAATACTTGAGTAAAATATTGCATCCATTACAACTATTTCTATTCGACCAAAAGACCACGTTGAAGGTACTTCCAACTTCAACACATGGAAGGAAAGAGAGTTGAATATTCTCGAGCATGAAATTGATTCATTTGTAAATTCCATGGTAGAGGATCCTACCACTAATGAAGCAAGAAAAAATTAAAAGAATAATCAAGCAAAGGCAAAGAGGATTATATATGACTCCGTGAAGGACAATCTCATGCCAATGATCACACCATTGAAGACAGAAAAGGAGTGTTTTGAAACACTTACAAACATGTATGAGAAGATATATCCCACTCAAAAGAGGGCTTTGAATAACAAGTTGCACAACCTAAATATGGAGAAATATGATACCGTAGCATCCTTCTTCTCAAATATTTCACAAGTGAGAGATAAACTAGAAAGCATCGGTGTGGTGAGAGATGAGGATGACCTTCTTCAAACTGCTATCGATGGAATCCATTCCTCATGGGAGACTTTCTTGGCAGTGGTAAATGGAAGAGAAGAGAAACCCAAATTCGAGATATTATGACATGATTGCATTCAAGGAGAGGGGTGCATCCAAAACAAGCCATCATGAACTAAATAAGAGAATCTTGCCCTCAAAGAAAGAATGAAGAAATGGAGGAAGCCATTTGCTCCCAAGAAGTAATTTTGTACAAAGAAGAAAGGTATTAATAAAATTTTTGAAAACACCAAGATTCTATGCTATTATTGTAAAATATGGTCCAGTTTTCATGGAATTTCCATGCAAGGAAAAGAAGAGAAGGGATATTTCATGATTCTATCGTTGTAGAAGAAACTTCCAAGAAAGATGCACTCGAAGAGAAAGATACAAGGAGAGAATATTATATTTTCTTGAAACTATCTGGATCCCTTGTGACAAGTGAGGATACATGGATGATTGAGAGTGATGCATCCAAGCACATGTCAGGATTCAAGGGCGCAATATCCAACCTAAAGGATAAGAAGTTTGCATGCGTAGTGGAGTTCGGGGATAACTCAACATATTCAATCCAAGGATTTGGATCCATATCCTTCCAACTAAGTTTAGGAGATGTGATACATGTAGAGGACAATATTTATGTACCAAGCTTGAAGAATAACCTACTCTCATTTTTCAGTTCTTGAAGATAAGGGCTTCCGAGTCATCTTCATGGAGAATCAAGCTTCCTTATGGTTGAAGAACCATAACATTGATACTAATAATATCATTGTAGTTCAATAGGGAGTACTTTACAAGGTCCCAGGAAAGTATATTTAAGCCATGGTATATCATACTATCATCCCATGTGAGATTTGGCATAGGAGGGTTGGTCAACTCCATTTCAGAAAACTACCTGGTTTGCAACACATGGTGAAAAGTATGCCTAGTTTTGATTTTTTTTATGATAGTATATGTCGGGGTTGTACTTTAGGAAAGAATGTTAAAAATAAATTTCCTAGAAGTGTTGGAGCAGGGTCCCGCAGCTACAGGAAAAGCTGCTATATCGGGATAAGAAAGTCAAAGAGAACAGTACCTGAGCGACCGAGAAGAGAGAGCTCAACCACTACACTTAAGGTAGCGGCGTATACAGGAGGGCTCCGCTACCCTCATAAATGGAAAAGGAGCAACGGGCCGACGTATTGAAGACGAAGGATAGAAGGAAGCGGTGCCCATACCCACGATCAACGCCAGGAAGCGCAGAAGACTGCAGAAAGCTGTGGTGTGACGAAAAGCGGCAGTACAAGTACAGATAGGCCAACTTTCATAGTTAGGGTTTTGGGATACTGTTGGGAAAGGCCCACAGTGTTGTAATGATGAGACCTTTGGGCCGCCTATAAAGGCATGTATTTTGTATTGTAAAAGGTTAGCTATTTAGACAATTAGCTAGTCAGTCGATGATCTATTAGCTCATAGTCAGTTGTATTGTAGAAGAGTCAAGATCTGGTTCTATTATTCAGTCTATAGTTATCTTACTGTAACCAGTAGCTGGCTCCTAGAGCATGAATGTAACAATCCGCAGGGATTGAGAGAGAGAGGAAGAGTATATTGTAAGAAGGCAATATAGAAAGAGAAGAGATCTAGGAGAGAAGGGCTCCCGGTTGTGTGCGCGGAGTTACCAAGAAGATCTCTAGCTGCATACTACGTTGCAGTGGAACTGTGTTTACTCTCTCAAGATATAATATAAAAACCAGTTCCTGTGGACGTAGCTTCCTTCTTGGGAGGTGAACCACGTAAAATCAGTGTGTTGTGCGATTGTTTCATGTGATTGTGTTTACTTAGTTACTATCTGTCATTCGTTACATGAACTTTGCTTTAATAGTTAATGAATGTATGTATGCTATCTGTCAGTTTACAGTAGCTTAGAAGGTTAAACTATGCGTTGAATCCGTTAAGTATTCTGTGTATGAGGTTACCAGTGCTTGATTTATGACAGTTAAACAGTTACAGTATTAAGCGATTTATGTATACAAGTTCAGCAGGATTACGCATCGTTGATGTTAAGAATATTAGACTGTAGAAGTCTAAGTGAGGTTGGTTAACTCAGCTAGTGTACCTAAGGGAGAAAGCCTTTAGACCTAGAGAGTCATAGTAAGCCTTACTATAGAGATATCACAGTAAAGAAAGGCGATATCGCACCGTTGGAGGAGCTGCGGTGTGAGATATCATAGGAGAGGAGGCAAGTAGAGGGGAAAGTTGTGCATCGTCCTAGGGGCTGCGATGCGATAGGATCCTTCCCCTATCAGAGCCAGCGAGAATAGAGAACAATTCCTCATAGAGAGGTCCCGCTAGATATGAAGAGATAAGAACCACCAGGATGCTATAGAACCTGGTTGAGGACACTTGAGTCTTTAACCAACCCATCCAAGATCACTTCGGGTGAGACTTCAGGCCGTTCTGCGGTCTGTTGCCGAAAGGGCTAGTGAGCTAGGGGTATTGTTGGTACAGTACAAGTAAACCCAAGTCTTCCTCGTAGCAACCAACAAATGGTTCCATTGCCAAATTTGAACACATTGAAGAGCTAATGTTCTGTTGGCATCCTATGAAAGAAGAACTCAACCAGTTGGTTGGGTCTATAGAAAGAGAATTCGCTGCGACAGAAAAAAAGAGTCCTACGTTGAGTACTGAGGATTGGTTACAAAAACATATCTTCACAGACCTGCATCAGATATTTTTTGCGACCTATGGAAATGAGCTGTACGACTAGTTATCAAAGTTGACTGATAAGCATATATTCAAGCAAAAAAGAAACATCATGTGGACGCCAGAGCTGATTCACACCGTGAAGAGCGTTGATAATCCCATTTCATGAGCAGTAGACTTATGGCTTGCGAGTGTGCTAGAAGGCTTCATCACAGAGTTTGTCGTTGATCAAAGAAAGAGTTTCAGTGAAGCCGATATGTACTTCTTTAAAGGATATCGTGGTAAGTACCTAAACTCTTTACATTTGTCTCTTAAGATGTTATTACATGAAAAAGGAGTACTCGATATAGACTCATATGAATAAGCTAAGAAAGTGTAATGTCACAAGAGTTTGAGAGTGATTTTGATGACATTTGATGTACACATAGTGGTAAGAAATATAAAGTAGATTTCATATCTTCTGTCTTTTAAAGAAATTCAGACAATACTAGAGAACATAGTCAAAGTGATAGAGAAAGACTAGCAGAGAGTATCCCTTACCACCCGTATACCCCATAGAAAGCAACCGGGACTCAAAACAATCCCGTAGGAACTACATCTAGTAGTTCACATACAGTACATACTACCGCTACATCACCTACATCTACACAACCAAGTGGTAGTAATACAGCACATCAGCATCCGCCACGTAGAAACAGAATGGGGGACGACATGAAACTACCTACGTTTAAAGGTACAAGGGCGGAAGACCCAGAACAACACTAGTTCCTATGTGAAGCAGTATGGACCATTAAAGGGATCCAGGATGATAATACTAAACTTGTACAGTTGGCCACCACACTTAGAGAAAGAGCCTTAACATGGTATATGAAGTATACCTCAGCACAGATCAGAACACGTGTCCAGGTCAGGACCGCCATGATCAAAGAATTTAAGAAACCAAAGTCTGAGTCGCAATGTATCACAGAGCTCAAAGACATTAAACAGTTACCTACAAAGTCAGTATGGGACTTTGATAAGAAATTCAAAGCCCTCATAGACCAAGTCAGCTTTGAGTTTGCATCGGAGCAGCATAAGGAATGGTTTATTGCCGCACTGCTCCCTCACATCAGACTGCCACTAATGCAGCAGAAACTCCAGACGCAGGATGATGCGTTGGATATGGAAATGAAACTAGAGGCTTCACCTCTAGCTGAGACCAGTACAGGTATGACAAACTTGCAAAACTAGTTAGCAAATCTCATGTTACAGCTGCATGAGATTAAGAAAGGAAAAGAAGTTGCACAAGAACTATGGTGTACTAAGTGTAAAGGACAGGGCCATACTAAAGATAACTGTCCAATATTTGTTGAATACCTATCAAGTGGGGCTCCTAACCCCTTAATACAGACCCAAGGGCCATGGTGTGAACTCTGCAGAACCAGAGGACATAGACCACAAGAATTCCCTTTACTTCAGAAGTATGTATAGACCCCTAAGAACTTATACTGTAACTTCTACAAGTCAGTAGGACACGATGAACATAACTATAGAGCTTACGATCTCATGGTCGAGAGAAAGCATGACTTGTACAGATTCCAATCAGAGACACCGGGTCCAGCAGCAGGACCACAGCATGAACCGGCTCATGTTGGCCATGGTGGAGGATTCAGAGGATGAGGCCATGGAGGAGGCTTTGGCCGTGGTGAAGGATTTGGCCATGGCCATGGATCGATCACTTGTTACAACTATGGAGTTTTAGGACATTATGCTAGGGATTGCCAGAAACCTACTACGACATGTAACTATTGCAAGTCCGACGATCATCCTATAGAAGAGTGTCCTATATTGATATCCAAGATTAGGGACCCTAAGCCAGCAGTAAACCAGAACATCCAACTTATTGCTGCTGAGCAGAAAGAACCAGAACCAAGAGTCAATATTGTGACTCGCAGTCATGCTTCTACTAGTAGAACATCCCAGGATGACGAAAAGAACACAGGTCCGGAGTGGGTGCGCAAAGCTAATAATAAATCAACACCACTTGACCTGCAGAAGAATAAAGAAACATTCCAGGAAGCAAAAAATTTCTTTAATGACCCTACACCATCAGGATCGCAGGTACAACCGTCTAGGGGTGTACCGTAGCAAACACCTTGTGGCGTTAGTCCTGTGTAGATATCGCAGGCTATCACATCTGGAAGGTGCGATGAGGATGAGTCGACAGGAAGTGTACAATCCTTCCTGTGGAGTTGCTTGAAACTCGTGAGAAATGAGAAAGCTACTGGAGAGCTTCAGTGCATCATAGATCAGTGTCAACCATGAGCAGTGTGCAACGTGCTGTTCATAATATTATGGGACATACAAGAACCGAAAGAGAGATGAGACTCACAACACAAGTTGGAGAATTTGAAATGGATGAGGTAATCCTAGATTTAGGATCAGAGGTAAATGTTCTGACTAAGCAGACATGGGAACAGATGGGTAGCTATAAGTTAGCCAGATCACCTATCCATCTGAGACTAGCTAATCAGCAGTGGGTATCGCCACTGGGTTGATTACCGCAAGTGCTAGTTGACATTGAAGGAGTTCGCAGCTTTGCAGACTTTGAAGTTATAGAAACCATTGGCGATAGTAGACCGTACCCATCTTTACTAGGCATTGATTAGGCAATCAATAACATGGCTATTATCGACTTAAAGAAAATACAAATGACCTTCGAGGACAATCAGATCCAGGTCATCGCACTGTTGGATCCTTTTCAGGGTCCTAGATATATTGAACCTATCTGAGCAGAGGAAGAGGCACATAATATGGAGAGCCTCTATCAGATGATGGATAATAAGAGTGATTACATCAATCCGACCACGGAGGGAAACATTAGTTGGCGATGCGACAGCTCATGTGCATCAGACTCGGATGTTGGTCTAGAAAACTGGCAGAATAGACTTTATGAAGTCTCAGCTCGCAGATGTGCATTCATGACTAAGTCACTGCGATGGATTAGCGCCAAGGTTAGGGATATTCCGTCGTTTGATGGCTTAGCAGATGTCAATGAATTTTTACAGCATTTTGAACAAGAAATTCCTCATGACCAGAGGATGGCAGTTATTGACCTTGCAGTCAGAGCCACACCTACAAGATGGTGGCATGCACATAAAGAACATATCGCATCATGGGATGACTTCAAGAGATTGATGGCAATCAGGTTTTCTAATGACAAGGAGTGTCTACAGTAGAAATATACAGGAGAAAGTGCCCCAAGTCACATATTTAGATGTGTGAACAGAACTGGTCGGACATTCCTGAGGATGAATGGGTTCACCTATTCATTCACACTTTAGAACAAATCCCAAGGAACTGGTACACAGAAACAGAGTTGCGCAGAGGAACCATTACATGGCCAGTTATGATAGACAGCTTTGAACTCACTTTCGTTTTTTAATCTGAGTATCCAAGTATTGATCAGGCCCTAGACTTCATAAAGATTAAGATATTTGAGGATTGTACCCTATCAGTACATGCTTAGCCCGAGTGGGCCATCCAGTTAGAAGATGCGCTCGAGTGTTATAACTTCGCAGCAGAACCGGAGGATGAGGATGAGGATCCTCGCAGCATCAACATTCCAGAGTCAAAAGGGACTCGTGAAGTTGATGGAATGAAACTAGAGATTCTAGCTATCACAGACCCTATCAAGATTAAAAAGATCAATATTGGTACAGACACAGAACCAAAGTTTGCCTCTATTGGAGACTATTGGGATGATGAAACGGTAGGACACATTACTGATCTACTACATGACTATCAGGACTTATTCCCCACTAAGTTCACAGAGATGAAGGGAATAGTAGGAGATCTAGGAGTAATGAGGATACCATTGAAAGAGCATGCTAGACCAGTCAAGCAGCGTCCATACAGATTAAATCCGCGTTATAAAGAAAAAGTTAAGGATGAGATCGATAAGATGCTAGCAGCAGGAATCATTGAGCTCGTAGAAGAAAGAGAATGGGTTAGTCCCATGATCGTGCAAGAAAAGAAAACCAAAGGAGACATCAGGATTTGTGTCGATTTGTGCAAACTCAATGACGCATCGCTTCACGACCCATTTCCAACACCTTTTACTAATGAAGTCTTAGACAATGTGGGAGGACAGGAGGTCTATTCCTTCACTGATGGATTTTCAGGCTATCACCAGATCATAATCCATCCAGAGCACCACCATAAGACCACCTTTGTGACAGAATGGGGCTCATTCCAGTATACGGTAATGCCCTTTGTTCTTAAAAATGCACCAACTATTTTCTCAAGAGTAGTAGTTGTTGTATTTAAGGAATACATCCATAAGTTCTTAGAAGTTTATTTTGATGATTGGACTGTATTTGGATTAATCGACAAACATATCGGAGATTTAAGGGTCATGTTAGAGAAATGTAGGTAGTACCATATTTCTCTGAACTTGAAAAAATGTATATTTTGTGAGCTATTTGGTATTTTTTTGGGTCATATTGTTTGCATACAAGGCTTGATGGTAGATCCTACAAAGATTTCCATCATTGTAAATCTTCCAGCACCCAACTCAGTCAAGAAACTAAGGATAGTGCTTGGTCATACCGGGTACTATAGAAAATTCATCAAGGGATATGCAAATATCACAGCACCTATGGAAAAATTGTTAAAGAAAGATGTGAAATCCCTATGGAATGAGGAATGAAAGAAAAGTCTAGACACCCTTAAAGAAAAGATGGTCACAACACCCATCTTAGTATTTCCAGAATGGACCAAGCCATTTCATGTACATGTGCATGCATCTGGCATCGCACTAGGGATCGTCTTAACACAGCCAGGAGAAGGGGGTATCGATCACCCTATCACATATTCAAGCAGAAAGCTAGCCACTGCAGAAAATAACTACACCACTACAGAGAGAGAAGGATTAGCTATGGTGTATGCTCTACAGAAGTTCAGGCACTACCTGTTGGGTACCTCATTCAAGATGTTCACTAACCATTCCTCTTTGAAGTATTTGGTCAATAAGCCAGTGTTACGGGGAAGAATCTGCAGATGGTTACTCCTATTTCAGGAGTATGATTTTGAAATTATTGTCAAACCTGGGAGATTAAATGCCGGACCTGATCATCTGTCGTGGATAGACTTAGGAGAAGAGCCAAGTAATCTAGAGGACAATTTTCCATATGTGCAATTATTTTCTATTCAGATCGCAGATGAGTATTACGCTGATATTATTCACTTTCTCACTACAGGGTGGGCACCTATTGAGTTTACTAAGCAGCAAAAGAAACAGCTAGTTGTTAAAGCAGCAGACTTCACATTGATCGCAGGGCACTTATACAAGCTAGGTCCAGATGAAGTCCCACGCAGATGTGTTATGCTGCACAAGAAAGAGGCCATTATCAGAGAAGCACATTCAGGTACTGCAGGAGGTCATTTCGCAGGAAAGCCGACTGCGCAGAAAATTCTAGCTGCAGGATTATGGTGGCCTACATTGCACAAAGACACTAAGGAGTTTTGCAGATGCTGCAACATTTTCCAGAGGGTAGGAAAACCTTCGCGAAGAGATGAAATGCTGCTGCGACCATAGATTACGCTGCGCACATTTGAAAAATGGGCTATAGATTTTGTGGGTCCTATCAATCCACCAGGAAAATGAACTTGTGCGAGATACATCATCACAGGAACGGAATACCTCACCAAATGGGCAGAGGCCAAAGCAGTAAGGAATTGTGATGCTGCTACAGCTGCACAGTTCATTTTTGAAAACATCATCAGTATATTTGGATGTCCAGTAATTTTGATGAGTGATCAAGGCACACATTTTCTGAACCACACGATTCAGGCCTTGACAGAGGAATTCCAGATACAGCACCATAAGAGCACTCCCTGCCACCCACAAGCTAATGGTACAGAGGAGGCCTTTAACAAGATTCTAGAAAATGCTCTTACGAAGATCTGTAACAGCCAAAGAAATGATTGGGACCTCTAGGTTAATGCTGTATTATGGGATTATAGGACTACATGCAAGAAACTTACAGAACACGCACCTTTCAGCTTGGTGTATGGACAAGAGGCTGTTATTCCTATGGAATATATTATTCCCAGTTTAAGAATTTCCCAGATTACTGAGATAGCTGATACAGATACGATGAATGAAAGACTAGTGCAGCTACTTGCCTTAGAAGAAGACAAATTCATCACAAGATTTCATCAGACAGTGCAAAAGGCACGAGAAAAAGCTTGGCATGATAGGCACATTAAGAGTAAGACTTTTTAGATAGGATACCTAGTGCTCCTCTATGACAGTAAGTTTGTTAAGTTTCCAGGGAAGTTCAAGACGCATTGGTTAGGGCCATATAAGATTCAGCAAGTTATAGAAGGAGGTGCCATTCAGCTCAACAAACTGAACGGGGAGCTTCTTCCCACTTTGATTAATGGTAGCAGGCTTAAGCTTTATAGTGATAGCCACTCCACCTCTCAGCCCTAACTCAGACAGTGTATGAAAGTGCAGATGTCCAGTGTAGTTGAAAGGAGTCATCGCACCGGTAATGAGTCTACACCGGCAGGTATTAAAAAAATAAATAAAAATCTAAGTATAAGTTTATGTTGTGCAAGTACCAAGACGCTTGCGGAGTTTGAACGTTAAGGAGGTTCACGCCAGCATTTTGTTTCGATGATGCGGTGTGGCATTGCAGCAAGGCGATGTTTCCCCGTGCCATGTAGACACTTTTAAAAAGGGACATAAGGCTAGTCACTTCACCTTCTGACAAGCAGTTAATCCGAATCTGATAGGTATCTGTTGCCCTAGATTTGGCAACAGTATAATGATTTTTTCCAAATTTGGTAAAATCTTTGACGAGACCAGCACCTACACACAAGTTTCAAGGGAAATTTGATCATATTTCAGCAATTAATGAGGATCGAAACAACGGATGTGGTATTGTCCATGCAATTAATACTACTGACGGGTCTATCCTAGATGATCGTTGCTTCAGGGATTATCACCTTCAGCATAAAAATAGAGATCATTCATACAGAAGGGTTACTTTTGCGAGTTCTGAGAGCTATAGAGAAATTTGAAGAGTTTTCCCTGTGAAGAGATACTCCAGTTATAGAGTGCTGGTTTTCCCCAATTTCGCAGCCATTGCCAGTCCAGAGTACTGCACCAAGTGGTTTCTGTCCGAGACGAAACCTTTAGAAGACATTGTGAAACAATTCCAGAGTGGTGGCCTCGTGTCTATTATGGCGACACCGCCCAAGGTTGTGAAAGTAGGTACATAATAGGCCAGACAGCCGCCAAGGATGAGGAGTCAAGCTCAGATAGTAGAAGAGTCCAACCCAGAGCAGGAAGAAGAATTTCACATGGCGACAACATACATTGTGCCATGATTCGAGGACGCACTAGAGGTAACCATTCCCAAGGGTGCTAAGTTTCTTATTCCATTACCAGCCATTGACCCTCGTGTAAAGAAAGATGGAGACCTGTTAGGATATGTCCCTGTTCTCAAATTCATAGACTATAACCTTGGATATGGTAAGACATATCCTCAGTTTCGGCCGGACTAGTATCTCACGGTTCAGAGGAACCCGAGGACCAATGCAGATGATTTTGTTCCTATGGAACATGTCCAGATTCTTGAGTGGTCAGGCTTGCTCAATTTGTTGAGAATACCACATTTTGGACAAGGTGCAGAGGTTAATGCCGTGGTGCGTGTGCTACTTTCCTGAGTACATGGAGGTTACCTCTGGTTGGGTAACCGGGTCAATCTCAACATCAACTTAATACACCGCATCACCGAGCTGTCCAAGACCATTAAGGACCCATAGACACATATATCAAGTAAGAGCAAGGATTCCAAGTTACCAGCAGCCATGGTTAACAAGTATAAGCTACAGAGAGGAGGTTGGGCTTATGACCTCGCAGCACTACCAGATGACACACTTAGATTTATAGCCAGTCTGCTTGCAGGCAGACCGTTAACCAAGGTTCACCCAAAAGAAGTCATCGGATCAGTAATTCACCTTGCCATACAAGTCGCAGAAGGTGAACAATTTAATTAGTGTTTATTTTTATTAAATATTTTTACTCAAGATTGTTTAACAGCACAGGATGAGGAAAACCACCCTTTCCATTTTTCGTGGCTACTTATATTATGCACATTCATCGGCTAGAAAGAGCCTCCCCATACCCAGTTTCTACAGGTATGAAGCGGCGACTGCAGAGGTGCGTGGTATGCAAACTTATGGGAGAGAAACAACGCAGCCAAGAAAAAGATCAATGCGATAGTATTCTATGAATAGTATAACCTGTTGAAGAGAGTCATCCAGGAGACACCGCGGATTAGCACGAAGGTTGTGGACATGTATGATAATCGGCTTGATTTCATGGCGGACAGCCATGTAATCTTCCTAAGGCCAAAAATGTCTAGAATGGATAACTGGGCTAATGGTTCATTCAAGATGACAGCGCAGGATGTAGAAGATGTCATCAAATATTTTGGTGAAGAATGGAAGAAGGAATTAGAAGATGCCGCAACAGGAAATGTACCAACAGATACCCCACCCATAGACCAATCAGGAAAATGAAAAGATAAGGTGGGTTCCAAGAGGAAAGATCCAGTAGAAGTGCCACCAGAGGCACAATAGAGGAAAGATGCAGAAGAAGTGCCACCAGAGGCACAGAAGAGGAAAAAATCCAAAGCCTCAAAGCCAACTTTAGAGACTGCACTGACAGACGATGACTATGATCAAATCATGACAAAAATGACGGAGGAGATGAAGGACTCATTTCAGGCGATGCAGACATCGTAGGACAAGCTGTAGAGCACGATAGATAAGCATCTTTTGGAGTTGAAAACACTAATCGAGAAGACTGCCACAATCCAGACTCAGCTAATCAAAGCGCCAGCAGGAGAAAGCTCAACACAATCGATTTCCCGTGAGGAAATCTTGGCAAAGGATCGCATCAATACAGTGTTGATACCACCAGGGAGCATCTGATTCCTTGCATCGATGATGGATGTGCAGATCCAAATTAGACAACCTGTCGAGTTTAATTTGGCAGAGTTCCCCGTTGATCAATTATAGATGATCCAGCAGCAACTAAGCACAGAGATTGGGGATAGAGAACTTGCGACTTATAAACAAAACACCCAGCTGAGACAAAAGAATGCAGAACTCACCGCAAGCTTTTAGACAAAGGTGGAGGAGTTAAGAACATATGAAGAAAGAGAACAGGATCTTAGTCAAGTCTTGCAGAGCATCGCATTGGAGTTACCCCAGTGTAACATTGAGTTTTCCTTGCCTCTCATGCAGAAGGTAAGAAGAATTGCAGACAGAGCAAAGGCTCTGGAAGAGACAGTGACCAAGATGGAGGAAGACCACAAAGCGCAGATTGCTGAGCTTGAAGCTTGAGCACCAGTCACACCTCAGGCAGACAAGGAAGCAAGGGCAGAGGCCTTTAGACTCACTTCAACACAGATGAAGTGTCGCATAGATGATGCAGAGTCATTACTAGCTGATGCGATGAAGACATGGTCGGAGCTAGACGAGCTCCCAGCTAAACTAGAATTGCAACAGAGCATCCAAAACATAGAGAAGGCCACATCAGCAATGAAGGAAGAAGTCAAGAGCTTAGGAGCTCTTGCAAAGATGAAGAAGATGACAGAGACAAACTGTTTGCAATAGGAAATGCAGTGGGTGAGAGCAAAAGAGATACAATTCAACAACCTACTTCAACCATATCAGGAACAAATCATAGAGCTAGTCGATACGGTTGAGCAGAAGGTTAAGGAGTTCACTACGATAAAAAATGAAATTGATGGCACAGAAGACTCCATCATTAGTCAAGCTATGCTTGAAATGACACAAGAGTGTGTTGAAGCTATGCAGAACGAAGTCGCAGGACTTCGACAAAGATTTACAATGACTTCGCAGGAAGCCAAGGAGAAGCTACGGCAAGAGAAACCAGCTGTTAGTGGCTCAAGGACGAGCCACAAGTAAGTGTTAGGGAACTATTGGAGCAGGGTCCCACAGCTACAGGAAAAGCTACTATATCGGGATAAGAAAGTCAAAGAGAATAGTACCTGAGCGACGGAGAAGAGAGAGCTCAACCACTGCACTTAAGGAAACGACATAGACAGGAGGGCTCAACTACCCTCATAAATGGAAAAGGAGCAACGGGCTGAGGTATTGAAGATGAAGGACAGAAGGAAGCGGAACCCATACCCATGATCAGCGCCGGGAAGCGTGGAAGACTGCAGAAAGCTATGGTGTGACGAAAAGCGACAGTACAAGTACAGATAGGCCGACTTTCATAGTTAGGGTTTTGGGATACTGTTGGGAAAGGTCCACAGTGTTGTAATGGTGAGACCTTCAGGCCGCCTATAAAGGCATGTATTTTGTATTGTAAAAGGTTAGCTATTCAGACAATTAGCTAGTCAGTCAATGATCTGTTAGCTCATAGTCAGTTGTATTGTAGAAGAGTCAAGCTCTGGTTCTGTTATTCAGTCTATAGTTATCTTACTGTAACCAGTAGCTATCTCCTAGAGCATGAATGTAACAATCCGCAAGGATTGAGAGAGAGTGGAAGAGTATATTGTAAGAAGGCAATATAGAAAGAGAAGAGATCTAGGAGAGAAGGGCTCCCGGCTGTGTGCGTGGAGTTACCCAGAAGATCTCGAGCTGCATACTAGGTTGTAGCGAAACTGTGTTTACTCTCTCAAGATATAATATAAAAACCAGTTCCTGTGGACGTAGCTTCCTTCCTGGGAGGTGAACCACGTAAAATCAGTGTGTTGTGTGATTGTTTCATGTGATTGTGTTTACTTAGTTACTATCTGTCATTCGTTACATGAAATTTGCTTTAATAGTTAATGAATGTATGTATGCTATCTGTCAGTTTACAGTAGCTTATAAAATTAAACTGTGTGTTGAATCCGTTAAGTATTCTGTGTATGAGGTTACCAGTGCTTGATTTATGACAGTTAAACAGTTACAGTATTAAGCGACTTATGTATACAAGTTCAGCAGGATTGCGCATCGTCGATCTTAAGCATATTAGACTGTAGAAGTCTAAGTGAGGCTGTTTTCTAGTGTACCTAAGGGAGAAAGCCTTTAGACCTAGAGAGTCATAGTAAGCCTTACTATAGAGATATCGCAGTAAAGAAAGGAGATATCACACCATCGGAGGAGCTGTGGTGTGAGATATCGTGGGAGAGGAGGCAAGTAGAGGGGAAAGTTGCACATCATCCTAGGGGCTATGATGCGATAGGATCCTTCCCCTATCAGAGCCAGTGAGAAGAGAGAACAGCGCCTCGCAGAGAGGTCCCACTAGCTAAGAAGAGATAAGAACCACCAGGATGCTACAGAACCTGGTTGAGGACACTTGAGTCTTTAGCCAACCCATCTAAGATCACTTCGGGTGAGACTTCAGTCCGTTCTATGGTCTATTACCGAAAGGGCTAGTGAGCTAGGGGTATTGTTGGTACAGTACAAGTAAACCCGGGTCTACCTCGTAGTAACCAACAAGAAGCCATAATATATATATAAATGGATTTTAGATTTAGTACACTTAGATGTATGTGGTCCCATGTCAACCCCTTCCTTGATTGGATATTTTTACTATGTACTATTCATTGATGATTTCTCCGGTAAGGATTGTATTTATTTTATGAAATCCAAGAGTGAAATATTTAGTAAGTTTCAAGAATAAATCCTTAGTAGAGAATCAAAAAAGTAGGCACATCCGTACTTTGACGTCTGATAATGGTGGAGAATTTGAATCAAATTCCTTTAATAAGTTTTGTAGTGATGCAGGGATTTGTATACAAATATCAGTTCCATACAACCCCCCAAAAAATGGGGTTGCAGAGAGAAATAATATAACTATTTGTGAGGATATAAAATACATGATACATGGTCAAGGCCTATCTTCCTATTTGTTGGCAGAAGATACCAGTATACCAATGTACATTTAAAACAAAAGTCTGCATGCACTAATTGATTAGAAAACACCTGAAGTGGTGTTCACTGGTGAGAATCCAGACATATGACACCTCTAAATATTTGGATGTCATGTGTATGTTTACATTCCAAAATAAAAGAGAACCAATATGGAATCTTTGGGAAAGAATGGAAATTTTTTGGGTTACAGTGGGACCTCCAAAGCATTCAAAATATATGTACCTGGTAAGAGAGATATTAAGGTTAGTCAGGATGTGACTTTCCATGCGGAAGTTGCTTTCAAGAAATTGAAAGAGCTTGAATGTGAGATTGAGGAAAATGAGTCTCCTATATCATAATACCTTGATGATGATTCTTTCCCTTCTTATGTTTAGAGGGAGAATCCAGGAGAGCACTCATAGTTACATTTCATTGATGAACTGATTGAGCTGGTTAATGAACCTCATGCAGAGAGGAGGGAAACTTGGTGACGAGATGTACTGAAAGATGATGAAAAGCATGGATCATCAATCTGATATACCAGAGAGTGCAAGAAACCTGATAAATATTCAATATATGTTGCATTTATTAGTGACATCAGTGACTCAAAGCCTTCATCATATGAATAAGTTGCAAAGAAACAAGTGTAGAAATATGCTATGACAGAAGAGTATCAGTCGATACTAAATAATGTTTTTGGGGAAATTGTTCCCAGACCTGAGAAGAATTCATGTTGCAGATGGAAGTGTGGACAAATAAAAATCCATTTTTTTCCCTAGGTTTCTCTCCGAAAGAGGGCATTGATTATGAGAAGACAATTTCTCCTATCGCCAGATATAACACCATTAGATCCGTGATTTCACTTGCATTAATATTTGGATGGAAGATTCACCAAATGGATGTGAAGAATTACTTCCTCAATGGTGAGGTTAAGGAAGAGGTTTACATTGAGCATAATGACGGATTTGTAATTCATGGGAAGGAGTTCCATGTGTGCAATTGAATAAATCCCTGTATGGGTTAAAGTAAGCTCCCTGAGATTGCTATGTCAGACTAGATAACTAACTTCAGAAACTGGGTTTCTCAAAGAGTGAAGGAAATTCAAAGTTGTAATTCAAAGTATTGGAGAACCAACCCTTGATACCGGTTTTGTATGTTAATGATCTATTCCTCACTATAGAGGAAGGATTGATTGCTAAGTGTAAGAGGGATCTTACCTTAAAGTTTGAGATGAAAGACTTAGGTATGATACATTACTTTCTAGGCCTTTAGATATGGAAGAGAAATGATGAGATATGTTTATCTCAAGGGAAGTACACTATAGACATGTTGTGGAGATTTGGCATGGTGGATTGTAAATCCATGAGTACCCCAATGGTTTCCAATTTAAGGAAACTTCATGAGATTGAGACTAGATCGGATCTAGTAGACCCCACTCTTTACATACGGTTGATTGGATCATTAATGCACCTGATACACTCAAGGCTAGACATTTTATATGCAGTTAGAATTTTGAATCAGTTCTCAACAAATTCTAAACATGGACACTAGGTTGCAACAAAGCATGTTTTGAGGCACCTACACGGTACGATTGCTTATGGACTCAAGTATGAGTCCAAGGGAGGAGTTTTACTACTTAAATATACTGACTCTTAATGGGGTAGAAACATTGTGGACCAAAATGTAATTTTTGGATATTGTTTCATCTTGGGCTCTGCTATGATTTCTGCAGGGCTCAATTTCCCAAAATACCACAGAGGCCGAGTACATTGTTGCTAGTACTACTTGCAAAGAAGCAATGTGTCTGAGAAAGATTCTAGGAGGAAATTTCAATGAGAAGATTGAACCTACAATGATTAGGTGTGACAACCAGAGTTGTATAAATCTTTCCAAAAATCTAGTGTTTCATGACAATTCAAAACACATAGAAATGAAGTATCACTTCATTCGAGACATGGTACGGAAAGGTATTGAAACTTCAATACATAACTATTGATGAGTATATTGAAGATGTGTTGACAGAGCAGGCTCTATCTATGATGAATTTCATATAGTTATGAGATCCTCTTGATATGGCAGAGAATCTCCCGCTCACTAAGAGGGAGTGTTATTTGTATAACATCAGGAGTCATTCTACAGGAGACTTGTGTTATATCAAGTCAGGGACTTGTGTGTGTTGTATCAAGTTAAGGGACTTGTGTTGTATCAATTCAAGAACTTATGTTGTATTAAGTAAAGGAAACTTGTGTTGTATTAAGTAAAGGAAACTTGTTTTTTATGAAGTTAGGACATTGTGTTGTATCAAGTCCTATTCATGAAATTTCCCTTACTATCTGCCATATAAATGTTCCCACACCCAAAGGGCGAGCTGCCAAATGTGTTACCACAATATGCCTATACTATGATATTGTTTTGTATCAAGATCAAAATATTGTGCTGTATCAATATTGGAGTCTTTTGTTGTATCAAGATTGGTCTTGTGTTGTATCAAGACTATAGACTTGTGGTGTCTCAATCTCTATATTTTCGGTGAATCAAGTCATAAATATATACTATATGATGTATTTCTAGTCATGGCCACTAGGTTCTATAAGTATCCTTTAGGGATTAGCTACCCCTGGAGTGAATTACATTAGCATATGACTATATGACCTGGGGTAATACTTATGATCATTAGTATGGAACAATTATTTTGAATATGATATGATAAGATGAAAAATTAATTAATACACATATGATCATGCAGTATTTAATTAATGATAATGAGATAAAGCATAGAGAAATAAAGAGAATTTGAATTTCACATGTATGCCTCAAGTGAAATCAAATTATGAAGGCCTTAGTTAAGCTGAAGTTGTAAGTAAAGAATGTGTTTGTTAAAGAAGAAACATCTCCTTAATTCATGCAAAGTGTTTTTGCATGGGTGACACTAATTGTGAAGTACCAAAGACTTTTAATTAGTATCCTAAACATTCAGTTGAAAATAAGTTCAGTTCAATCAGTTCACATTCAGTTCATTCAGTTCACATTAAATTCAATAATATTACATTCAATTCAATTCAGTTAGGATCCAGTTAAATCTAATTAAAGAAGGATGGCACATATCTTGTGCATGTAAGATAATTTGAAGTGTCAGTTGAGCACTCGAGTTTAGGAGGGAACTAATGTCTGCATGAGAGAAGTTTTGGTGCATGCTACTCTCAGTGAGTGTTTCTTGTATGATCTTAGTATGTTTAATGAACCTCAAATTCGCCCCCTTCTACATGTTTGGTTGTTTTGGATTGTTATTAAATATGAAAGGCATATGGAAAGTTCAACATAGTTTGCATTTAGTTGGTTTTGCAGGGTTTCTTTGGATCTCTCTTCTCTATTCTTGTGGTGACATATCTTATTGAGCAATATGTCGATGTGTTGTAATTCTTTCTCTACAAATATATCTATCATACTCAAATAATTGTTGGGTTTTTCATCCTCCGTATTTGGAGCGTTTTCCCAGGGTACATGTTAATATTTCATATGCTCGTACATATATCATTAGTATTCAATTCAATTTCACAACAATAGAATATGAAAAATCACTAAAAGAAACACAATAACAAGATAGACACAGATTTATCCTCGGAAACCATCAAGGGGAATAAAACCCAACAAAATTTCCTCTATATAGGTGTATCAAGAGTACAATAAAAAGTTGTTCATTTTTCAATTTTGGAGATATAACAAACTATTGCCAAATGACTAGCAAGGATACTTAACAAAAGTTTTTGGTGGGTTTAATTCAGTTCACTTTAAGAAGAATATGATAAGAAATATCCCTAGTTAATGAAATTTCGTTGGCAGATTATGTAAACTATGGAAAAAAATTTACCGAATTGGAAAAAATTTACTTGTATGGAATTGAATTAGAATCTGAACTTGGAAACTATGTCGACAACCCATATACTTTCTATCACATTGTAAATAAAAATCGAATTGCATTGGATCTATGAATACAACAAAACCCTCACCTAAGAAATGACACTACTTATGCACCAATAAGACATAAAAAAACATCCAATACTGCAAAGAACTCAAAAACATCATTCTCGCAGTAGTTGACTGAAAGCCTCATAGTCAAACCACTGGAAAATATCAGTGACGGAGGACAAAATAGGGCATGGTTGTTCCATAGACATAGGGAATGAACACATTTGTACCTAAGAATTATGGATCTGGGTCTATCATCCATTGTCTCTTTGATATGACCTCGTGCCCTTTCGACATACCCTAGCATCCCAACATATCCCTTCGGAGATTCAAAATGCCAACTAACACAAAAAACCCACACTCAACCCGTCATGCGCTCCATCTTCATTGAATCAAGAACCTCGATATTTGCACCTGAAGATGAAAGAAGAACCACAAGATATTCACCCAGAGATGATTCAATTTTTAGATCCTATGTAGTGGAAGATAATAAGAATGTTAAACAACAAAACCCCAAAAATCCCTAGTTTATTTTCTTCCATTCTCGACTTTTGTAATGAATTAATATTATTATATTATGTATAATATGATTTTTAAAACATATTACATATTAATATTTTTATTAATTTTAAAAACATATCAATACATGCTAATATTAATATCAATATCCATGTTAAAACATATTCATATTCATATTAATATTCATGTTAAAACATATTCATACTCTTATTATTATAATTATTTTATTAAAAACATATTAATATGAAAAAGTATTAAAAACATATTATATTAATATTAGTTTTTGACATTACTTATTTTTTATTCAAGACTCAACTCAACCACACTTTGTCGAAGGAGGGGAGATATTTTTTCATGAAATAGGGATCATTGGCTCTTTCAAATGTAGGGAGATAAGCAAGGGGGCATTTTTCAACTTTCTAAGCTTAGACGAATTGACAATCATGGTGGATAGTTGTGGCCTGTAAATTAATGGAGAATGGAAAATTGACATTTTTTAGTGATCAAGACTCAAAATACATCCACTTCCTGAAACTTTGGCAGAATATCGAAAGGGTCAAACGGTGATGGTTTTCATCAAATGAAACATAGCCATGACCAGCATGATGAGCCAAACCCATCGGTATAACAATCATGAAATGATTATTCTTATAGTGATAAACGACTAACTCTATGGCACAACTCAACATGACACATAATGATGTGTAAGATGAAACTTGACAAGTGTGTCGAAGGGGACATACATAAACAAAAATAGTGAAACAATGTATGGACATGACAAGAAGATATCCCTGGATACAAAAGTACAAACGGAATGGACTTGTGACAAAGTTTAATAAGTCCTCATTTGTCTACCCATTTTCATACTAGTGACTAACAATGCTCCTCAAACAAAATTTTATTGGGGATTAAATTTATACCAAAAAAAATATCTGAAGCGAGTCCTATTGAAGAAGAGTGAATTATCCATTATTTGAACAATGGAAAATTGCAAATTTTATAATAAATTTTTAAAATTTCATAAATTTTATTGTTGTATATGGATTCAGAGACCCCCTTAAAAGGTGTCTCTGAATCCATCTACAACGTTAAAATTTACAAAATTGCAATAAAATTATTACAATTTCATAAATTTTAACAATGGAAATCTTATATAATTATTAACATAGATTATCTAGTTATATTTTGTATCCTATGACTAAATTAGTCATATTTTCTATACAATGACTAAATTAGTTATTTTTAGTTGTGATCACTTAAAATTGCTCACATTTGGTCATTTTTCACTTAAAAACAATGTGGTGGCCAACTTTTATGGTGGTTTAGTAATTTATTGCACTTGGTGACCAACATTTTTGTCCACCTGGTTATTTACCACCCATTTTTGTACTAGTGAAGGGACCCTGGTAATTACTAAATTCACTGCCATTGTGCTTATATTCTTCTAGTATTTCACTAGGTTGATTCAAAGCATTCACTACAACAAATTTGTCTTTTAGGTTTTCTTCCGCCTCCAAAATTCACTTTTGGGGGAGCTTTTAGATTTGGAGGCGGTCTTTATGAAACCGCACCTAATAGCACCGATGCTAAAAGTTTGGATGTTTAGGGATGGTTTTGGAAGAGATCAAAACCACCCCTAAAAGATACTTTTGGGAAAGGTTCTAAACCCACCCCAAAAGTGACTTTTAAGGGTGGTTCTAAACCCCCCTCATAGACACCTATGGGGGCAGTTCCAACCCCCCCCAAAAGTCCTTATTACAAACCTTTGGGGGCAATTACAAAACCCCCTCATAGGTACCTATGGGAGAGGTTTCAACCCCCCCCCCCCCCCCCATAGGTTCTAAACTCCCCATAAAAATCTATCTTAAAAACATTTGGGGGTGTTCTTAACAAACCCTCCCCCCCTAATAGCATCAACGCTAAAATTTTGGACTTTTAAGGGTGATTCTAGAAGAGATCAAAACCAATGCTAAAGTTGAATTTTGGGGGCGGTTCAAAATCCCCCTAAAATTATTTACTACAAACCTTTGGGGCGGTTATAAACCCCCATCGTAGGTACTTACAGAGGCGATTCAAACCCTCCCTAAAACTCTTTACAAACCTTTGGGGATGGTTATGAACCCCCCTCATAGTGACATATGAAGTCAGTTTAGAACCTCCCTCATAGTAACATACAAAAATGGTTTGAAATCCCCCCTATAGCCATAATAAATCATAATAAAATTTATTTGATTAAAAATATAAATATTGCAATATCATTAGGGAACAGAGGAATTGAACCTTCAACCTCCTACTTGTAAATAAGGAGCTCTTGCATTGATCTAGAACCCTTTAAGAATTGGAGAAAGGGGACATATTAACATCAATATTTTCATCATTTGTAATTCTAAGAAAAGACAAAGAATCCCAACATTGTTTCTGACTCGAGAGACCTAAGCAAGTAGTCTAAATGAAGGAGCAAAGAGACAAATAAGGATGCCTCTTGTGAGTTGTTTCTAAGTCAATAAAGGATAGACCCTTTGTTTAAAGGAGGAAACACTACAACAAATTTTCCTTTTAGGGGCGGTTGTCTTTCACCTCCAAAAGTCACTTTAAACATTTCACATAAAGTTCTAGGTGAGATGATATTTAGGGCATCACAAACTGTTGGTGGCATACGAGTGGATTATACAAACCAATATAGTGGGTGTTCAAGAATGATTCATGGTAGGAATTTTGTAGCTAGTGGCACTAAGGATGGGGTAGGAGGTGGAGGGGGTGTATAAATGAGAAGCTCTATGGAATTTTAGGGCTAAAACACTGAAGTAATTTCTACATTTGGTCATATGGGGACTTGTATCAGGCCAGTATTGCCATTTTTTGGCTATGGATATGTAGTTTGCGCTGGTAATTACAACAGTTTTCTGAAGCTTACATGTTTTCTATTTGATGATACAAGTGACTGGTTCGATTTTTTTTTTTACACTTATAAATGAAAGAAAATTTTCGATAGTATTTGAATCTATTCAATTTGTATAGTTGGGTTGAGTCCCTATGGAAAACATTTCATTTTTTTGTGGGTAATATATGCCTTGATGGAGGTTTTCCTCTAATTCAAACTATTGAACATAAGCACTTTCATTTTTCTAAGCTTCCATGAAAGGGGTGTACTCTTATGAAACAATCGTGTTGAACTTAAACATTCCCCCAACCCCTAATTCATGCATGTGTGGGAATTGAATCGTGATGGGTGGCTTCACTTGTCACCTTCACCATTTGGAGGTAAGAAATACCAAAACATACCACCCAATTACCTCAAAGAAGCATGTATTCTCCAAATGCTAAGTTCAAAGGTTTTGGTAAGAATTTTACAAAGCTAAGAAGTGTCAAGGATGTAAGATATGCATAAGAGGGAAACTTGTTTTGTAATCATCTATTTATAAAGAAAACTCCCAAGAGAGGCAGAGGAAACATAACCAGGGCATGTTAAACAATCTGAAGATGAACATATTTTTCCTAGTATTAACTTAATTGACTTGGACATAGTAATTTACAATTCTTAGAAAATGCTCAAAATCTAGAGTGTGTGCACAACATTGTTATCATTTAAAAACTAATTCTGAACATGAGAAGCCTAGGGGAACATCTAACAAAAAATATTTCATTTATTCTAATCTTCTTTAAAATTTCTAGCATTATCTAATCAACACATGAGGACGAACATGGTACTTTTCATGAAACATAAAATACCAGATGATTATATCTTAACCTGATCTAGGAATACATTATAAATAAAAAGGTAATAACTTACATATAGGCAATTAAAACAAACTTCTAGACTCATCCAAGCTAAATGTTTCTACAACATGAATTGATATAAATTAAAGAAAATTAACTATAACTGGCAGAGTTTAGTTGAAACTACCTACAATTATCAGATTTTAAGCTGAGTAATGATCGATACATTTCTTCATCCCCATAAAAATTCCCAAGTGTAAGTAGCAAAATAGCAAGCTCTACCCTGAAACCTAACTTATCAACCTGCATTAATATAAATAATACATTATATTCTATCTTATTTTTGAAGGAACAATAAAGGACTTCACCAGTTGAAATCACATAATCAACTCAATACAAATAAATCATCTATCAAACCCAAATGATCACTTACTATTTATGTTTCTTTATGTTTTAGTTCCCACACTGGTTTTTCTAGAGTTGTACATTCTACCAAAAAATACCTACAACGTACAAAATTTAAGAATATAAAAGAAGCTATCAAACACATACTGTTAAAAGACATTATAGTGCCAATAAAATCATCCAATGATCATGTGAGTTCAATGAAAAAATAACAATAGAACTATCTATGACAAGAAGACATGAGTTGTATATATAGATCAAGAAATTTTGGGATATCCTATTACAAACAAAGGACAATATTAGATGCATGAACATGCAACTTGAGAAGAGAAAACAAATCTCAATTAGAAATAACTACAATTTAGTTTTTTCTAAATAAATTCATAAAAATTGAAATAAAGGCAATCTCGTGAAAAGAATCTTACATAAAAATTTATTGTTTGCACCCATGGCTAAGCCAAGCCAAAAATATAAGGTAGAGGCAGATGAAACTGAAGAAACTTATTAAGGAAGTGGCTAAGTGAGGAAGTAGAATATTTAAATCTAGTCTTAACATAGGTATATTGAAAGCCAAGAATAACTTAAGTAGGTTCAAAGTAACCAAATACTATTATTTTGGGGGGTAAAGCAACTTATTTTTTGGGTCTACCTCTCTTTGTCCCATAACACGTTAACTCACCCCTGATATACTTCCTACCTTAGTTCGATCAATAAGGAAAAGGGCCAACCCTTCTCTTTTTTTGGGAAAGGAACAAGGTCAAGGAATCTAAGGCAGACCCATTTTAAATAACAAAGAGAGAGGGATAACATTTCTAAAGAAGAGATAACAAAAAAAATTATCACAATCTGTACATACCTAAGGCTTCCTTCCTTAACCATCCCCCTGGGTATCAATAACATATATGCATTTAGATGTAATAAATGTGTCATTTAAGATATCAAAGAATTATTGAAGGAATTATTACCCAATTCCCTTTAGCACATGGAATAATGGCATGACCAATTTCACACTTGTATGGTTGTCATTAACATTTATTATGTTACCTTATTAGTTGATGCCTCGTGGGAACTAACATGATCCCCCTCATCGACCTCTTTACTAACATGTTATTGTCCTCTTTCTTTCTCATAAGGTTGATTGTAGTAGGCCATTGCATCATCAACATCTTTAGCTATGTCTTCAACCATTCCTGGTGATGAATTCAATCAGAAACCACATTAGAAATCATGCCATATTCATTGCATATGTAAAAACTTCTCATATTTTTCCAATATGTGATACCACACATATGCTTAAACATATCTATATTCACATTCTACCACATATTATCCCTCAATATGTTCACTAGTGCATACATATTCCAGCTATTCTTACTCACTTGCATTTATAAGCATTCCCATGCATTAATTATTTACACAACAAATTTATCAATCTATATAAATGTAAAAAATATAGCAAGAGATGATTTTAAGGAATTATCTCTTCCATTTCCTCTACATAGCATGGAACTACATAGCCTAGCTTATCTAGTAAATGGACTCACTGCCATTCAGACAACATATCATTAGTTGTTATATTATCACCCAAGTAGAAATACTTAGTTCATTCACATAAACTAAACTTGCTACTTAAAAATCTTACAACTCTACTCTATAAACAAAACAGAGTTTGGGGTTAAAAAATATCCCTCATTATCACATTTTCCTTTATGGCCAAATGCACCATTACCGTTGCAACCAATTCTTTACATCTTGTAGTTCTTCCTTGGGCTACCTCTGTCTTTTATCCATGTCTAAGAATCACTAGTCCATTTTCTTTGAGCAATTCCAACCAAGCCCAACTTGGCCTTTTCTCATTGTAATAGATGCATTCCTGGGAAGGCTAGCTTTCTTGATAATATGGATACCTCTAAAATGATGCATCCTACTTTGTATTGAGCTTCCTTTAGATCCTTATCCAACTATACCACTTTCCCTCCATTTGTTGAAGTATTCTAAGCCAATCTCTAATCTGTCTCCCAAGACAATTCCACATAATGGAGTTCTTAATTTCCTCAATGGAAGCTTCCAAGTGAATTGAAGTTAATCATTCACTTCACATTATATCAGGTGCTTTCAGACTTAATTTTCCTTCCTAATTTAGTCTAGACCCAAGCATGACTTGGTCCTTATAATCAGACGCCCCTTTAGGAAAGTGAAGTTGATTAGTGCTTCATATCCCTTATTTATAAGTTGTTGGTTTATATCCTACAACCCCTCTATGCATACACATATCTTATCCATCATGATGGTGCACCCATAACACATATGAGGTACATGCCCTCTTATTCCCGATATATTTATCTATAATACTAGGAATTCCAATGATTTCTTCTCAAGCAATCATGAATCCTTTCATGCTCTGCAAACTTCATTTCTTGGTTTCCTTATTAAGAAAAGAATCATGAAATTCTAGGTAGTAAACCAAGGATGGTGAAATGAAAAGTTCTAGGCATGGATATGAGGAACAATCTGAGCAAGTTGAGATGGACATGCTTTGCTATGGTAATCTTGGGCATTGTTGAGGGTTTGTGGAGATTCTTGAGGGTTCTGTCAAACCTCAGGATACTATTAAACCTCCACCAAAGAGTCATCATACCTCTTCAACATTGAAAATTGGGTTACGTTTGGGTAGGAGATAAGAAATTTCAAAATTGTACTTTAATGCATAAGACAAAATCTAAAATCAATGCTCGATCCAAAACAATACTGATGTAATAATTTAAAATATAATTTTCATCTCTTTCAACTTTAACACTCCAATGGAGCCGCACGGGTGTGGCTCAATGACGGTTCCGTTGTAATGAAGTTGTTTGTAAATTGGAGGTCACGAGATCAATCCCACCCGGGTTTACCTGTGTCCCATGTCTTGCGGCGGGTGTGGGCACCTAGGGTTATAGTGGTAGCGGGAATGGATCCCTGGACCCCGTGTCACGCGAGTACCAGCCCGGCCCCAGTTGCCGATTCCCCTAGTCAAAAAAAAAAAAAAAAACTTTAACACTCCAATGGTCATTGTTTTAAAGTTGTTCCTTGATATACAATTTATTAATTGTAAGGTACAAGAAAAATAACCAAAAGCAGTAGTACTATACAAGACAAACTAAGAAGCAGAACTAGAAAACAATCATTAAAGAGACTAATTATAATTTATACCTCCATTATGCTTAGATACCTTTAGGATCAGATATTGTCACCGTAAGGAAAAGTCATTAAATGAATAGTGGACTCACCAGAGAGATAGAGCCCTACATAGTAACGGACCAGCCCAACACAGTCACGACCTTCTCAAAAGGTCACAATAACAGTCACGACCTAGTTAAAGGTGCCATCATAGTCGCAAATCAACCCAAAGGGCATAAAAAACAATCATGGCCTAGCCTTAAAGGCGTCAAGAATCTCATGGCCCAGGATAAAGGATAAGCCTACAACCACGACCCAGTCCACAAGAAGATAGAAGCAACAAGAAACCAATATGTCCACTCAAAGAAGCAGTCACCCTAGATGTCAAGAAAAACCAACATCAACGAGTTCTAAAGCAAAAAAAATTCAGATATGGTATTTTCTCATGTCAATATGCATTAGATATTGATAAATCTACCTTATCAAGTAGGGAACTAACTCCAAGAGGAATTAATAAGCTTACATGTGCAAGTTTGACTAGGTCAGCCTTAACCACTCCCTAGTACTAAAATAACTAATCAAGGAATTTCCTTAGTTGTGATTACAACTACATTAATGATAAATATGAGTGTGACATTATCTGTGAAGATGAAACTGATAATTCATGTGTCTTCTAACCCAAAAATTGTATGGCATAAGAATTGGTGGGATGTCGTAGAATAGACATAGGAATAACTTGCAATACTTTTTAACAACACTTTTTTACTAGGAAAAAATTCATTCCTGAATCTAATGTTTTGCATTGCAACTTCAAAAATTTATATATGGTGTATAAGAATTGGAACTTGTTTTGAAGCAATCAACTTCACCATAGAAATGCCTATCCTAGTAATGAATATTCAAAGCACATCAACAACAATGGTGTTGGAAATATGGATTATCTTTTTTATTGATGACAAATGAGTTCATAGATTACAAAGGATAAGCAAAGGACATGATATCAGAGTGAACTCAGTGAAAATACAAAGGAAAGACAAAAGGTGAACTCAGTATAAATCAATGGAAAGACAAAGGTAGTGATGGCATGGCATGAATGATGAAATGGAAGATATGATGACAAGTCATGGCATGGAATAGATGCTGAGATTGCAAGAAGGACCATGGTAGACTATATCTCGTTATAATGGATTTCTAATAAAGGTCTCAGTTTGATTTAAACATCTCTAAAGAGAAAGATATAGGCCTTCCAAAATAGGATTTTACACTAGTAGAGGTAAAAATGACTAAGTAGTTTCAAGAGAATGCTCACCATAAATCATGGGTTAGAGTAAATGCCTTCAGTACATAGAGGTCTTGTAGACTTGTGTTTTCTATATTTGACCACGTCTTCATATTCTCTTGGAAGAATTCGAGGAAGAAGTTATGGACCTACCAAAACAGTGGTTTTAGGCAGATTGGATCAGACTAAGAAATTTGTCTAAGTGTCAATACAAAAGGTTGGAAGAATGTTTTCAAATCCTTGCAATAGGATATGTGTTTGTCAGTAAGATTTAAAAATGATATGGTCTTTTTCACTATTAAAATGGATTTCTATCCTTGCTCTTATTTTTCTTTATGGTGATCAGATAAGGAAAATTTCAATCTACCAAAATGAAGAACATGTACGTTAGGTACTAAAGATAGAAATTTGACTAAGTGTCAAATTCACAGGGTTGAAAGAGGAATTTGGAAATGTCCACCAAGGTTTATCTGTGTGATGATAATTTCATCAGAAGAAGTAGGAATGTTGCCTAGTGAACTGGATACTCATCCATGAAGTCAGATTCTTGCTTGGCTCTCACACGTGCAAATTGTCAACCTACCAAAGCCAAGAAAAGTGTTAATTTGCATGTCGAGATTAAAAATGGCTAAGTGTTAAAACAAAGTAAAGTGAGGATATGCAACCTTCATCAGAACATAGATCGACGGTGCTGAAGAGTTGAAGTGCAGAAAGATGTCTAGAACAGTATGGGTTTCTGCTACCTGAAAGCTCGATGGTTAGGAAGCATTCTCGCACAAGATCCAACGGCTGAGAATCAGTCCGCTAGAATATTGACGGTTTATAGTAGATCCTCAAGGAAAGAAGACATGACAGAAGTTTCACATAAAAAAGAGATCCAATAGCTGAGAAGTGATCCGCCAAAACAGATCGATGTTTTGGAAAAGAAGTGCGGGTGCGGAACTGCAGAAAGCAGAGAGTCGAAGTTTTGGAAACATTGAGTTTTTGACTTCCGCATTCCGCAGTGAGGGAATGGAATTGTGGGTGTAGAACCACAGAAATCAAAAGTTCAAATTCATTGAAACGTTTAGTTTTCAACTTACGCATCCCGCGATCCAGAAGATCGACAGTCAGAAAGACTTCTGTGAGAAATCGATGGTGAGAAAATATCAAGGTGGAAAGGTTAGTGCGGGTGTGAAACCATGGAAATAAAAAGGATTGAAGTTTTGGAAGCATTGATTTTCTGACTTCTACATCCCGCAATCCGAAATATCGATGGTCACAAAGAAACCTGCATGAGATCAACATCGTGGAACATTTGGTGTGGAAAGATTGGTTTGGAAATCTAGGAATGATATTTGTAAAAGGCACATCTGATATCTGATTTCCACCTTAGGTAGACGATCATGGTAATCTTGAAGGATATCGATGGTGCGGAATGGTTGAGGCAGAAAGAAAAGTGCGGAAAGTCATAATTTGATATTGGACGTTGTAAAGTAGAGGTGAATGAATATCAATGGCTACATGATATTTTGTTGTTCAACATGTTTGTGCTAACCAGATTAGAATTCCTACTATGCATATTCGCAATGATGAAGAGGTGCATCCAAAATGGTAAAGAAGAATGCCCGCAGGAAGTTCACAGAGAGAAGATGAAGCTCGCACGTGGAGTAAGGAAGAATTAATCCTACAAGGGACTGCGATGAAGGAATCCTGCATCCATGAGAGAAGAAGCCCATAGTCTGAGAGGAAGAGGAAGTTCACAGTCTTGGGATGGATGCTACAGGTTTCAAAGATGATTTAATTAATTAATTAAATAAAAATCACTGACATTACAGAGATACAAATTAATTAATTAATCCGACAGAGATTCGAAGAGGTGTTAAGAAATAAAAACAAGGGTGTGCTATTTGAAGAGGTGTGAATATGAAAAGGAATGAAGAATCTGAAGAGATGTAATGATACTTGATATACATACATAAATTTGAAGAATAAGAAAAGGGTCCCTGTCATCCATATCTATGCAGCCGAAGCATAAGACAGATACCAAAGCAGAGTAACAAGTGATAGTGTTTTTAAGAAGATCTAGAAGTTCAATAATATCAAATTAGGGTGGCAAGGTGGTTCTAGGGCAAGCTACATGCCTGCTAGGAGGCCTTAGCCTTCTTCTAGTAGTGGCTGGAGAATCTGGGTATTGGTGTATCCTTGTCTAAAGGTGCAGGTAGAAACTAGGGTGTGGGTGCATCCTTCAGTGGTGGCTTAGAAACTTGGGGATTGTGGTATCCAGCAAGTGAGTGCTTGCAAATAACTATTGTAATTGTAAAAACAAAGTTTTGCAGATAATAGAAATGTGTTGGTTTTTTACCTTATTAGGGTTCCATGATAAAATATGTGTTCTGTGTATCTTGTTGTTTCAATGTTTTGAATAAAGTTTAATAAGTGGTTTAAAAGGCAAAAATCCAACAATACTAATTCACCCCCNTCCATGATAAAATATGTGTTCTGTGTATCTTGTTGTTTCAATGTTTTGAATAAAGTTTAATAAGTGGTTTAAAAGGCAAAAATCCAACAATACTAATTCCCCCCCGCCCCTCTGAGTATTGACTAGCTATCAACAATTGGTATCAGAGCCGGATCCTTCACTAACAGTTTAACCACTAGAAGGAATATCCTATTAAAACCACTATGGATCAGAAAATTAAGATGTCAATAAGAGTCCCCATATTTTATGGTGAATATTTTGTTTTCTGGAAGATTAGAATGAAAATTTATCTGATGTCCATTGGTCTAGAAGTTTGGGCATTAGTTGAAGAAGGATATGGTGTTCCAAAAAATAATCCCACGGAAAAAGAGGACATGAAGAAATAATGGGAACATGCAAAAGACTTAAATACATTACAAGATGGAGTTAGTAAAAGGGTTCTTGCAAAAGTACTATCTTGTACAAGTGCGAAACAACTTTGGGACAAATTGGAAAATTCATATGCAAGAGATTCCAAAGTAAAAATGGTAAAATTCCAATCCCTCCAAGTTCTGTATGAAGGTCTAAAAATGAAGGATAATGAAAGTATTTCAGAGTACTTCGAAAAAATTGACAGTCTTGTCAATACAATCATTGGTTTAGGAGAAAAAATAGCAGACGATGAGATAGTGCAAAAATTATTAAGAACACTTACTATGGCATATAATCCCAAAGTATCCACCCTTGAAGATCGAGAGAAGTTAGGAGAACTTACCATGGATGAATTGCATGGAATTTTTACAGCCTATGAACTAAGACTAGGAATTGATAATACTTCAAAAGGAGAAGCAGCCTTCAAAGTGACCAAGAAAATAAACAATCAAAAGCAGAAAACTCATATCGACCATAATGAAGAATATGATGTGGAATAAGCCAATTTTATTAAAAAACTTCAGAAAGGACCAAGGAAGTACAAAGGCAAGTTTCCCTTCAAATATTTTAATTGTGGAAGAATTGGGAACTTTCAAGACAAGCGTCCTTATCCCAAGGAAGACTCTGAAGATGAAGATGACAGTAACAAACAATACAAGAAAGAGGGAAAATTCCACTATAAGAAAAATTACAAATGAAAAAAGAACTTCTACTCTAAAGAAGAAGACATTAGTTCATTTGATATTAGTGATGATGAAGTCCTTTTTCTTGGTATTGAAGAGTCTAATGACATAAAATAAATTGAGCATACGAAAGAGTCAGAAGATGAAGCAGAGTTTAATATGGAAAAAGAACTATTCAGTGCCTTGAATGGACTAAGAAGATACAAAAACAAATATAGACATCTGAAAAGGTTCTTAGTTGAACAACAGGAAGAGCATGAACAGAAAGAAAAAGAGATGAAGAAAATCATGAGCAATATGAAACACCAAATTCAAGAGGCAAGTAGGATAGAAGAAAGAATGGAGAAATATCTTAAAGAAAAACAACTAATCTATGAAAGAATGGAGGCAGAATTAGTTCATTTAAGAAAAGAGCTTGATGCAAAATTTATTCAAACTAGATATGAAAATATTTCTAAAATTTTAGATGAGATTATAACCACACAAAGATATTCAAGTAACAATAATGAAATAGGTTATTGTCAACAAGAAAATCAAGATAGCTCAAAATATTATGCAGCTTCTCTTCTCAATACATTCACTAAAGAAAGAGGAAGAAAAGACAAGGAATGATCATAACTCCAGAAGATTATTTCCACCAATCAAGAAGGAATTCAAGACAACTCCCAAGAAGGTTTATCAGAACAAGTATCCTCACATTTTCCCTTGTTATTGTTTTGCATGCCCTAACTTTGGACACAAAACTATGAATTGAAGAGCATATGAAAGGAAAATTTTGAAGGTTAAAAACTATAATATCAAGAACAATCAAACAATTGGTCATGGTAAGAGCATAAATTATAACTCATTTGCACCTCTACAAGAAATGAATTTAGAATGCTTCAATTCTCATAACTATGTACATAAAGCAAGCAATTGCAGATTAATGGAAATCCCAGAAATACCAAAAGAATTTGTCGAAAGAAAGAACATTAAAAGAAGAATGGATAACTACCTTGAAACCACAATATAAGGAAGATCTCTGGTGTGATAATATTGATTGTTCAAAATACATGATAGGATATGGTGACAATTTTTTGAAAAAACAAAAGGAACCTCATGGAAAGAGTTGGAGAAGAAAGGAAGACTCCAAAGATATACAAGAAACCAATATTTCAAATATCAAAATGGTTTTCCAAGATGATGAAGGTTTTAATAGTGTTGTAGATATTATTGAAATTCATTATGATGGAAATAAATATGATGAAGAAGGAACTACTGATAGCAGTGGAACTGAAGATGGATGCTTGTTCTAAAAAGGTCCCACATGACCTAGAAAAGAAACCATGAAATAAACCATTAGAGAGGATCATATACTCAGGTGGTTTTGAAGTCAGAAAATTTCAATTGGTATCAAAAAAATGTCATTGGTATCTAAATGTTAAATAAGGTTCTGCAGGTAATGAAGATACAAATACATAGGCTTAAGGAATTTTGGTAAGAAGAGAAGAATGTTTTGAAGTTGCCACCAAAAAAAGAAGAGTAGAGGTGACAAATTGGTATCAGCTACCACAATTAGGATTTGATCTCAGCTTTGAATAAAGAATGTGTTTAGGAGAAGCATTGTGATAGAGGGAGTCTATGAACTCATCATCCAAGGTTCTTACTCAAAGAATCACTACAAGAAGGATATTAATAGTATGATCAGCACCGAGTCCAAGTTAATTGGAGGAAGAGAAACATAAGAAGAGGATAGAAGAATTAGTGAGGATTGAAGAGTACAAATTCTATGAGCAATTGTACTTCTGGTTCAATAAATGAAGAACATAGTTTACTCTGCAAGTTATTGAGTGTTTATACCTTCGCTTCTAATCACGAGAAGTTTGAATTTGAAATTCTCTGTGTGCATGTGTGTGTTTTAACTTTGAACTCTAATATAAGTATAGAGAAAAATTGAAAATTCTATGTCAAGTTAGTTACAGAAAATGGCATAATAAGTTATCCTTTGTCATTGTTGTCAAAGGGGGAGAAGGTTTAGGTGTTTCTAGCAATGCCAAAGGTGGAGATTGTTGGCAATATGGATTATAGTTGTCATTGATGACAAAGTAGTTCATGGATGACAAAGGATAAGCAAAGGACATGATGGCAAAGTGAACTCAGTAAAAGACAAAGGAAATACAAAAGGTGAACTCAGTATAAGTCAAAGGAAAGACAAAGGTAGTGATGACATGGCATGAATGATGAAATGGCAGATATGATGACAAGGCATGTCATGGAATAGATGATGAGGTGGAAAGAAGGACCATGGTAGGTTATACCTCATTATAATGTATTATATTAAAGGTCTCAGTTTGACATAAACATATCTGAGGAGAAATATATAGGCATGCCAAAATAGGGTTTTACACCAGTAGAGGTAAAAATGACTAAGTAGTCTCAAGAGGATGCTCGCCATAAATCATGGGTAGAGCAAATGCTTGCAACACATAGAGGTCTTGTAGACTTGTGTTTTCTCTATTTGACCATGTCTTCATATTGTCTTGGAAGTAGTTGAAGAAGAAGTTATGGAACTTCCAAAACAATGCTCTTAAACATATTGGATCAGACTAAGAAATTTGTCTAAGTGTCATAACAAAAGGTTGGAAGACTATTTTCAAATGCCTCCTATAGGTTGTGTGTTTGTCAGTAAGATTTAAAAGTGATATGGTTTTGTTCACCATTGAAATGGATTTATATCCTTTCTCTTAGTTGTCCTTATGGTGACTAGATAAGGAAAATATCAGTCTTCCAAAATGAAGAAAATGTACTTTAGGTATTAAAGATAGAAATTTTGACTAAGTGTCAAATTCACAGGGTTGAAAGAGGCATTTGGAAATGTCCACCAAGGTTTATCTGTTTGATGATAATTTTATCAAAAGAAGTAGGCATGTTTCTTAGTGAACTGGATACCCAACCATGAAGTCAGATTCTTGCTTGGATATCACACGTGTGAATTGTCAACCTGCTAAAGCCAAGAAAAGTGTTAATTTGCATGTCGAGATTAAAAATGGCTAAGTGTTCAAACAAAGTAATGTGAGGATCTGCAAATTTCATCAGATCGTAGATCGACGGTCGAGTACTAAGCTAAAAAATATTGATGGTGCGAAAGAGTTGAAGTGTGAAAAGACGTCTAGAATAGTATGGGTTTCCACTACCTGAAAGATTGATGGTCAGGAAGCATTCCCGCACAATATCCAACAATTGAGAATCAGTCTGCTAGAAGCTTGATGGTCGATAGTAGATGCACAAGGAATTGGGAAGTGATATAAGTTCTGTATAAAACAAGATCCAATGACTAAGAAGTGATCTACCAAAACAGATCAATGGTTTAGAAAAAAATGTGCAGCTGCGGAACCGCGGAAAGAAGAGATTCGAAGTTTTGGAAACATTGAGTTTTTGACTTCCACAGTCCATAGTGCAGGAACAGAAGTGTAGGTTTGGAACCATAGAAATTAAAAGGTCAAATTCGTTGAAACATTGATTTTTTGACTTATGCATCCCGCAATTCGGAAGATGGACGGTCAAAAAGAATTTTGTGAGAGATCGACGGTGCATAAATACTAGGGAGGAAGAGTCAGTGCAGGTGTGGAACTGTGGAAATAAAAAGGGTTGAATTTTTAGAAACATTGAGTTTCCAACTTCCGCATCCCACAATCCAGAAGATCGATGGTCACAAAGAAGCCCACACGAGATCAACAGTGTGAAACATTTGGTGTGGAAATATTGGTTCGAAAATCATGGAATGATATTTGAAAAAGGCACATCCAATATTCAATTTCCACCTCAGATCGAAGGTCATGATAATCCTAAAGGAGATCGACAGTTTGGAATGGGTGGGGCGGAAATCGAAGTGCGGAAAGGCACAATTTAAGATCAGATGGTGGAATTTAGAGGTGAATGAAGATGAACAGCTACAAGAGATTTCATTGTTCAACATGTTTGTGCTAACCAGATCAGAATTCTTGTTGTGCAGATTCACAATGATGAAGAGGTGCATCCAAAATGATAAACAATAATTTCTGTAGGAAACTCGTAGAGAGAAGATGAATCTCATAGGTGGATTAAGTAATGGTTAAGCCTGCAAGGGCTTGTGATGAAGGAAGCCTGCATCCATGAGATAAGAATCCCATGGCCTGAGAGGAAGAGGAAGATCATAATCTAAGGATGGATCCCATAGGTTTGAAAAATGATTTAATTAATTAATTAAATAAAAATCAGTGACATTATAGAGATACAAAATAATTAATTAATCAAACAGAGATTCGAATAGGTGTGAAGAAATAAAAATAGGGGTGTGCTATTTGAAGAGGTGTGAATATGAAAAGGCATGAAGAGTCTAAATAGATGTAAAGATACTTGATATACATAAACTAATCTGAAGTAGAAGAAAAGGGTCTTTGTCATCCATATCTATGTAGCCGAAGCATAAGACAGAGACCAAAGCAGAGTAACAAGTGACAGTGTTTTTAAGAAGATATAAAAGTTTAATAATATCAAATTAGGTTGGTTGAGTGGTGCTAGGGGAGGCTACATGCCTTCTAGGAGGTCCTAGCCTCCTTCCAGTAGTGGTTGGAGAATCAGGGTATTGGTGTATCCTTGTTTGTAGGTGCAGGCAGAAACTATGGTGTGAGTGCATCCTTCAGTGGTGGCTTAGAAACTTGGGGATTGTGGTCTCTAGAAAGTGGGTGCTTGCAAATAACTATTGTAATTGTAAAAACAATTTTTTGCAGACAATAGAAATGTGTTGGTGGTTTACCTTATTAGGGTTCCACGATAAAATCAGTGTTCTATGTATCTTGTTGTTTCAGTTTTTTTATTAAATTTTAATAAGTGTTTTAATAGCTGGTCAATCCTGAGAGGGGGGGGGGGTGAATCATTATTCTTGACTGTGAACATATGGTCTAGAAGTGCAATAAACATGTTCCCTGATTATTCACTAACAAGAAAAATATGAATGGGACTCCAAAAAGGTGCATATAAACATGCTCAATGATTACTAATTTTTGGGGATAAACTAATGGGACTTGATAATGCATCTTCAATAATTTCAGAAGAAGAATCATTCAAATATTTCTATTGTTTTTTGTGAAAACGTAAAGACACTCAAGTCGATAACATAAAGTATAAACAATTTTAGAATTTACTTCAATCAACATCCTTAGGATAATCTCAACACTTCACAATCAGACTTTAAGATGTGAAAATTAGCCAAGAAAGGAAGCAATACCTTGAGTAAGATCAGCCTATATAAAATGCTTCCTTTTTATGTATCATGGATTTCTTCAAACAGTCTAGCCTGATTGAAAAGTGTATTAACTTTCTCCCAAGGTAACTCAAGTGAAATTCCATCTTATTCATGTTGATGGAAGAAATATGTATCTTTGAACTATGCAAGAAAAGTCGTAGAATTATCATTTGGGAAATGTATTCTTCGTTTTATGAATTCAACCCAAAAACCATGTCCTAATGCATCCATGAAAGTTTTTTGAGCCAACTACAATAACATATTACCAAATGTAAGATACTGGTGATTATATTTACAATGATATTTTATGAAATACTGCATGAAAGAAACCTCCATTTCATTAAGTTTGAATTAATGCTACTTGCGTAATACAAAAAATCAATAAAATGAAATAATTCTTAATAAAATTGATTTATGAATTTTATAAACTGTTGTAAAATATTGATTTATGAATGTTGCAAGTTGATAAACACCTATTCACTCAACTAATTAGGGATTCATAACGATGACATCAATTAGGACCCCTTTATATAACTCATCAAGTGATATGTACAAGTCACTACAATGAAAAATACACTTATTGACAAATCTAGAGCTAATAATGATTTCAACACTTTCATTCCTCTTAAGTTAAACCAACAAATAAATAATTAAAAGAAGTTACTTTGTTCCATGGCACAGAACCGGTTGACCACACTACTAATAATTTATTTGACTCATTGATAGAATACGTTTATTAAATAGCATATAAACTCATTAATATGAGCAAGTAGCCAAATAAATTTTCCTTGCTAAATGGTGCAGAATCAGTTAACATGCATAAAAATAAATAAATAGAACTAGCAGCGACACTAAGTATATTAAAATGCATATAGATTCAGTGAAATAACTGGAAAACTACTTGCCTCAAATTCACCATGCTCAAAATGAAGAACTCCAATGTTGTTAATCAATTCAATGGGTACTTATTTTCTGCTTTGATTAAGCCCTAGAAGGATTGTTGCAGTTTTTTACAGGCCCTAAAATCTATGGGATTTTGGTCTAGTGGAAAGTAGCTAGGTGATTGGGTTTGTATTAAGGTGGATACCTTGGCTCAAAACCCTCCAATACAAAAGAGACACTCTAAGAAGTATTTCTATAAAAAAAATATCATAAGTAACATCATAATAATACCTTTATGTTGGGATGTTGGGGCAAAAAAAATGTAGTTGAGGATTCAACACAAACAACAAAGTAGACTGCTAACATAACCATTATTAGCATCCCAATAATGGGAGTACCGGTAGAAACAACTGGAGTATGATTATGGAGTCCATTGCATTCATAGTACCTATGTGTTGTCAGGAATATTGCACCTTCTACAGACAGAAGTTGTTCCTCTGGTCTGAATGGTTCAGATCCAGAACAAATAAGTGAACAACAAAGGATGAAGACCTTCCCTAAATATTGTAAACACATGAAATAATTCTTTGATGACGAACCTGTGTACCTGCATAATATGTCAAACAAATAAGAACATCAAAGGTACCATAACATTATTCACGCATCCATACTAGTGACTAAGGAATCCAGTAACATATACATGTGAGATCAGTACAACAGATATGTGGGACGAAAATCAGCTTTGCATTAAGAAATGAATGAAGAAGCTTACAACCATTGCCTTAGTGTTGACAAACTCCTCCATAATACAAACACCTCATCCTCGATAGCTCCAACTTGCTCTCTTGTGCTCTCCAATGGATTGGGATAGATAGTTAATTCAACAGCATAACATTAGCATTCAGTTCTCCCCCCTCAACTATGGGACATGATATTGTATTTATAAGGCTCAATGGATAGGGATATTTGAGAGAATTATGGGTGAGGTGGCCATAATATCCTACCAAGTGGGATCTCAACTCCAACCAACCCAGATTGATAGGGATAAGGGAGGATACGAGGCTCATGTTCTAGATGCCTCAAGAATCCTCTTTTTTTCCATTTTTACCAAGGGTACCACTTATGTTCCTTTATGATAGAGCGGTGAAGGGTAAGAATTGCTTCAAGAAAAAATCATATACATGGAGGAACTACTTTTCTATAACAGGATTCAAGTGGTGCTAAACAAGGTACTGCTGATCAGCTAAAGGGAAAAAGCGGTGCTAGGTTTTTTCATGTAGAATTGACATCCGAAGCATGTTTTCCACTCCAAATTTGGGATTTAGGGAAAACATAGGTGTTAAGGATCTCATCACATGTTGTCAACAGGATTTGGGTATAATAGAATGACCCCCAAATCATGAGTCTTAGAGGGATAAGATAAGCAAGAGCTTTGAGAGAATAAGTTGTCACTTCAAGGTAAGAGTCAGCTTGATCAAAGAGCGTCATCGAAGGCATCTACAATAAATCAATACTATTGACCCATAGAAAAATGTAACCAACTCATGGCTACAGACCAATACAAGGCAGATCCATGAGAGGAATAAACAACCATGGCTACTAGAATACAACGTAGATCCATGTGATAGAGGACTCAAACTTAGACATAGCTACTAGACATACAATGTAGATCTATGTCATACAAAAGAAAATTTGAGCATAGCCACGACCATACAAATGTGGATCCATTCTTGATATACAAAACTCCATCGCAACCTGGGGAAAGCAATGAGTGCTAAACAAGTACCCAAGGTCTTCGTCTCATTTTCCACAAAGTATGATTCTATCCATGTGATTACAATGTTCTGAACTTGAACATGGTAGAAACCACTTGATTACCGGCCAATGATGTGAACCATTAACAAGTGCTAGGGAGATCACCATTGATGTCAATGATTCCCAAGGTACCCTAGTACAATCTACTGAGTGTGAATAGATGTCTTGATGTCGAACACCTAGTCGATTCTATCGATCAAAGGTCAATGATGTGAACCTATGTCAAGAGTGAGAGATATGTCATTGAGGCATACAGATCTCAAGGTACTAAATTTGTTTCTAAGACTATTTCCTGAATGATGAGCTGATGTCGACAGGAATAGTCTTTTCAAAGGAGGGCCATGATGAATCCCACATCGATGACACGAAACTTGGAACAAAGTTCTGGAATGATGTGAATGAGGTAACCATAATACTGACTCAAAAGTACTAACACAAAGGTTTTTTTGACTACAGAGGTAATCTTTTTCAAATTCCCTTTGAACATCGGGTGGCACAACAAAAGACTTGGCAGCATGACTAAACCAAACAAACACACAGTGTGACGGTGGACAATGCATCTTTTGAAAGACTCAAAGGAGTGACATGACTCATCAAAGTGGAACGTCATGGAAATCAACTGAATACCCAATCGACTGAAATGATATGTAGACAAGTGCCATGTTCAAAGGTAACGAGAAACTGCCATTTATTTTCAAAATGATTCCCTTCCCATAACTTCCCCATCATGGTTGATGAGTGCCTCTTTTCATTTTTACAAGTTCAAAGAGGGTAACAAACACTCGTTATAGCTCGTCCGAAGACAAGTCCAAACTCATATGTTTTACGAACCTGAGAGAGGAGGGGTTCATTCCCAAAAGAGGGTCTCTCAATGTTTAATTTAACGAGTCCAATGAAAGTTAACTCGGTATCATTCATGTTTAGAGAGTCTAAACGAACACAAAAGAAGACTCCACAGGGTCCTTTTTCGTAAATAGTTCATCTGAGCGTGAAGAAGACAAGATCACTCAACAATCTTTTCATATTTAAGGAGCCCGAAAAGACTTTAAAGAAGAATCCATTAGGTCTCTTTTCACAATGAGGGATTTTACGAATCTGAAAAGAATCAGAAAAGGACTCGGACCTTTGGTGCTAATTTTGGAGAGCATGACCAAAGTGTCGCAATAAATGCTCAAAGACTTTTTTCATTTTATGGTAGTACGAAAAATGTCAAAAACAAACTCCCAAAACTTTTACTGCTACCGCTCTTTATCCTGCAACGACTTAAAAAAAAACTCTTAAACTCTCCAATAAACGACATTAAAGGATCATGACTGATGGATTTTAAAAACTATGACATGCAAAAACCTAGAATGATTATAAAAGTTATGTAAATAGTAAAAAACAAAACATTTTACCATTTACTAATAGTGAAGAGCCTTTGGAGAAGTTTCTTGGCCAAATTTTTAGTTGTTGATTCTAGGAGCATCTACCATTGGATTTACGCACCATCAGTTCCAGGTAAAAGCTTGAACCTTGATCTTTCAATTTATGCCTTCATTTTTTTATTTTTGGGGGTGTTTTGGGCTATTTGAGCAAGCCCTAAAACCATGAATGCAGGCACCGCTCTTATCCCTTGTGGGATAAGCGGTACCCTACTAGAACCACGCCTAAAACACTTCACACAAGCGGTGCCACTGCCTGTCCTCAACGGGACTCAGGTGGTGCCAGCCGTGGGTAAATAAAATTATATGTACAAGGAAAACTAGCTCATTTTTTATGATTTAAATGGTTGATAATGTTTCTAATTGTCCTTGTGATGGTTTTTGATAGGTTCCCATTGATAAAAAATGGTTATTTGGAAAGAGAGGAAACATGACAATTATGATGCATTTGCCAAATGAAACACGGGTTGTATAGCCACGTTGAGAGACTATGGTCTTCTAAAGTTTTTTCGCATGCCCAGCATGGTGTCACATGAGCGCTTATTAGAGCATATTCTCTGTATGTGGAATCCAGAGCAACAGTATTTTGAGGTGGGTGCTCATGTACTGACAATTGAAGTAGAAGATATCTACTTCCTGACAGGCCTAATGAGACGGGGTGCTCCCATCTCTTTGACTGGTTCCCGTGGAGGGGACATCACTACCCAGGAACTAATAAATCGCCATTGTATTCCTGGGACCAAAACATCAGGGAAGAAAATTTCCATAAAAGCAGTGGTGGATGGCCCTCTTCGCACAATTTTATTTACCATGCAAAGAGTGGCGGGGAGCCAAGGGGTACATCAGGAATCTAGAGCACATATTCTCTATGCTATAGAGGCCATGGCACCCACAGTATTCAACTAGGCAGAAGCTCTATTACTGGTTTTCAAAGATCATCTAACCAAGTGTCAGGAGGGGGAGCTGAAGCAGTTCAGTTTCAGTTCCATTTTAGCGTGTTTATTTTTTGAGCGGGTCCCCTAGCTGAGACCCCGGGTGGTATTCACTGAGTTGAGGGTGAGAGACCCTCGCATGCTGAGGTGGGTCCAGATCATGGCCCGTACAGGAGCGGGTATAGGCAAGGTGAAGTTCGGATACCAATTTTTCCGATGGCTGAGAGACCAGCTCCTCATGGTTGAGGACTATGCATACGCGGGCACTGACTTCAGTGGTGACCCTGATCTACCACTTCCACCTAGTGGACAGTGGGGAGATATTGGTAAGAAACAAAAACCCTAAAATGGCAATTATGTTTTTATGTTTTGATGTTTTATATTTTTTATGTGTAGTAACGAGACTTGAATGTTTTCATGTAGACGTTGGATCAACACGAACTGGGGGATCCTCCCCACTAGACAGGCAAGCCGAAACTCATTTTGTTCCACAGGGAAATGATGTGACAGGGTAGCTAGAGGAGAACCTTGAGGGGTTAACTCTAGATATACCATATTCCTCGATCGATGACCTCCCACTGAGGTACCAGAGGCCCACTGTAGGAGTACCCGGTCGTTTCAGTAGACTGCTACGTCGAGTAACCCAGGCAGTCATGTGTTAACATGAGCATCACCAGATGATAGGCTGCATGATGTATTACTGAAAGCTGATAGATAGCTTCAGGATTTTTGTATGATGATTTTTTACCTAAAAGCCTGAGCACTTCAGATGAGGTCTCATGACCTAATTTTTGTAAAACGTGTTTATATATATATACATACTTCTACTTTTGGTGTTTATATGTCTGAAATGGTGAATTTATTTATATGAGTTTTATGTGTCTTTTATAGTTTATTTATAGTGAACCATGTTTTATTTTCACGTCATGAATGGGAAATATCAGTCTAGGATGTAATTTTCCAATGAGTCGAAAACTGCCTTATCTTCCCTAGGGATATGCCTATAGGTAATAGCTTCAAATGACCTCTCCAATAAATGTACCCTTTGGAAGAGACGGAGAAGCACGAGATTCCTGATAGTATAGACATGGTTTAAATGACAAACCACTAGTTGTAATTCCATCAAAACTACCAAGTTACGAACATCTTGGGAGGCAGCTTCAGTAAGGAGACCTATAATTGCTCGATACTCGACGAAATTGTTGGTAGCGGGACCAATACAAACCATTCCTGAACTGACCAAATCATAAGCCGGGGAATAGAAAACCCAAGCAGCTGAGGTAAGATTCAAGGTGTGGCAGAAAGCACCATCAACGAAGCCATAGAAAGCCATCTTCTCTGCACGACCAAAACATGGTATAAACAGATATGGACACTAAACTCAAAACCATATTGAAAATACTTAAGCACACTAAAAAGTCAAGTAATAGACATATATACAAGGTACTATACAAGAAAGGTCTAAGCATAGTACCTCTTCAGGTACAACCCATTGCGAGGTTGTCCTAAGGGGATTCCATCATAGTCCACGAGCTCATAAGCCCCTTTCTCTAGAACTTTGGAAATAACGAAAGGACCGTACCACATGGATTCGAACTTCCCTTTCCCTATTTTGTCATATCTCTAATCATAGGTTAAAAATAGGTCACCTTCATTAAAGGCACGAGGTTGGACATACTTGTCATACTGTACCTTGACGCATTTCTTGTGTGCTTCATTAGCTAAGGCTGCATCTCTTCTCACTTCGTCAAGGTTATTCAAGTAGAGAAATATTTCTTCCTCTAAGGAAGTGTCTAGGAGAAGTTCAATGGCAAGTTTGAAGGATGGAATTTGACATTGAAAAGCTGGAAGGGTGTAAAACCAGTAGTTGTTTTTACTGAAGTCCTGTAATCCCAAAGAGTGGAGAAAAGAATATGGTGCCAGTTGGATTTATGGTCTCTAACCATTCGACGCAGCATCATTTTCAAAACTTTGTTAATGGCCTCAACTTGACCATTAGCTTGCGGATAATAGGGTGTTGAGTTTTCATGACGAAAACCTAGCTTGGCACTTAGTTCCTCCATCATTTGATTGTGGAAATGTGATCCATGATCCATAACTATGGATTGCGGTACTTCGAATCTTGCTATCACATGATTGAACAGGAAGAGAGCGGCATTATTACCATCCTCTGCATATGTATGCATAGCCTTAGCCCATTTCATAAAATAATCAATGACTACAATGATGTAACCATGCCCCTCGACTGAGGTAGGCTTACAATGCATGTAACCGATCCCCCATTTGGTGAAAGGGCCAATGGAAATGACGGGGTGTAATGGAGCAGGTTGGGTGCGCTTTTTCAGATAGAAATGTTGACAGGGTGGGCATTTCTTAACATCATCATGACAATCTTTAAAAATTGAAGGCCAGAAATAGCCAGTGTGAAGGGTTTTCTAGGCTGTATCCATCCCAAATAGATGACCGCCACATGCTCCAGAGTGGAAGTCATTCAAAACTTGTTCATCTTCCTTGTGGGTAAGGCATCACCATAGAACGGAATCGATACCACATCTATACAAAGTGTCATTCAAGATGAGGTAGTATTTTGCATGGTGATGGATATGATGATGATTGTCACGGGATAGAGTGGGATGAAATATTTGTGTCTAGATATAAATGAGAAACTATCCATACCATGGGTCGGTAGTGCTTATCAGGAACAGGAATTCATCCGGGAATGAATCACTAGGCTCAGATTCCATCGAAGCATAGGGAAGATCACACATGAGCTCGGCAAAGACCAAGGATTTCTTTGACGTAGCTTTGGAAAATTCCATATCAAAATCTTATAGGATGACTATCCATGGGGAAAATTTTCCCCCGAGCACCTGAAAAGTCAGAATATAATACATAGGGTTCTGGTCTGCCAATACGGTGGTTGTGCGAAACAGAATGTAGTGACGAAATTTCTGAGAAGCAATGACCGTGGCCAATGCTAATTTCTCCACACATGAGTATCAAGTTTCAGAATCCATGAGATTCTTACTAGCATATTAGATCACATGCTACTAACCGTTGGGATTCTCCTACACCAAAACCATAGCGATGGTAGTAGTGGAGGCAGCAATGTATAAGAGAAAATCCTTTGAATAATCTGGGGGGTGTATCACGGGTGAGTGAGCAAAAGTGTGTTTGAGATTATCAAAGGCTCATTGGGTTTGGTCATCCCAAAAGAATGGAGTGTCCTTCTTAAGGAGACGCATATAATCGTATGTTTTCTCTACAAAATTGAAAACGAACCGGTGGAGGAATTTTTCCTTCCCTTGCAAACTTTGGAGTTCTAGAAGGTTGGTTGGGGCTGGTAGGTCTAGAATAGCGGAAATTTTCAATGGATCTATCTAGATGCCATCCTTAGAAACCACAAAACCTAAGAGGCATCCCATCTTGATGCAAAAAACACATTTATGAGGATTGAGCCATATGTTATAATGACGGCATCTCAAGAAATTGTCTCTAATATGACCAGGGTGGTCCTCCCATCACTGTGAATGAGTTGGGAGGTCGTAAAGGTATGGTTCTACAATATGTTTTATACCATGAAATGCATAGGAAATAACACGCTAGAAAGTGGCTCCAGCATTTTTTAGGCTGAATGGTAACTTCCTGTATGCAAAGGTTCCCCATGGGAAATAAATGCTTTCATGTGCTGATCAGTGGGTAAAATCTCAGTCTGATTATAACCCGAAAATCCATCCATAAACGAGAAGATGACACTTCTGGCACAGTTGTTGATAATCTGGTCGATATGCAAAGTGGGAAAGTTGTCTTTGGGACAATCTTTGTTCAAATATCTGAAGTTGATGTGGACTCTAATGGTGCCCTACTTTTTATTAACGGGGATGATGTTCGATACCCATTCTATCAGGGGTATGAGATAAATAAACCCTGCTTTTAGAAGATTTTCTATTTCAGCTTTGATAGCTGCGACTTTTCATGGATGGACTTGTCTCATTTTTTGCCTGACAGGTTTTGCAGTGGCATAGGTTTTGATTTCGTGAACCACAATGGATGGGTCTATCCACGACATTTCTTCGTAGGACCAAGAAAAGACATCTTGAAATTCTTTGAAAAGTGCTCTATATGCTTCAGATTCTTCTGCTGAGCAGTTCTGCCCAACATGAACATGCTCAAGGGTGCCAGGCTTGGTTGATATGTCAATTGGATTTGTTTGAGTAATGTTACATAGGTTTCCTTTAGAATCTGTGTTCTGCAAGAATCATTAGAGAGAATTTGAGGTCAAAAATGGGCCTCCTGAGAGATGTACTACAAAAATATAAGATAT
>LPNX010777781.1:286945-372236 GCA_001517045.1 Pseudotsuga menziesii | reverse complement strand
CCATGGGGGATGATGTCATCTACTAGAATGTAATTGGTTGATTTTTATAGTACATTTTGGTCCTTTTGAGGCCCATTTTTAACCTCAAATTCTCTCTAATTATAGGAATTTGAGGTGTTTTGACAATATCAGTAGTAAAAAGGGATGCAAAATCATGGTCTACCAAACTGGTATTGGGGAGGAACGAAGATCTATGGTAATGATCCTCCCATATAGGTTCATTCGTACTCATAATCTCCATAATGGACTCATCATAAGGAAAAGTCTCGGAGAGATAATCCAAAGTAGGAAGAGAGGGCTCTAACTAATAGGGCAGGTGGTAAGGGTCCAAAGCCACCAGATGGAGGTCATTAGTATGGTCATCGAAAAAGGTTTGGATAAAATTGTACATTGTTTCATGTGGACTCAATGAGGTGGACCCAACAATTTGTTTTCCCTTTGGATCATAATCAAACGAAGAAATCATATTTACTGTCCCCATGTTTGTGTTAGGAGGGTTTGACAGAAAAATCCCCATAAAGGAAGAATCCTTCAGCATGCCTACCCCAATCGACTGGTAAGGAGGAGTGGAGTGGCATAACATATGGATGTTATTATCTGTAGGGGTGGTAACATCCAGCGTACAGAAATTAAGCTGGTCAATGGTTACAATACTCCCAAGATGCAGAAACTAAACGATTTTAAATATCGTTGAAGCGACAGTAGTCAGGGCGTAAAACCAATTTCTTCCTAATAGGAGGTTGTAGTCTAATGGGGCATCTACTAATTCCACTTGAATGGAAATGGTTTTTCCCCCAAGCTCAACTGAAAGGGCTAGTATGAGACCATTGAGCTGGAAACCTTGTCCATCAAAAACTTATAGAGTCGTTGGTGATGTTAGAATCTTGGGAGAGCCAATAGATTTCCAACAAGATAGGGACAAAATTGAAGTTGAAGCTCCTTCCTCTAAGACAGTTCTAAACACCTTATTTTTGACTACTTTCATTATGATTTGGAAAGCGAGTTTGTGAGGTAGTCTAGAATTATAGTTCTCGACATTAAAATGAATCAAATTAGTGTTGTCCGGGTCTAAAGCTCCTAACGCGGTTAACAAGTTTTTGTGTTGCGTTGGACCACTTTGGAGTACTTCCAAGGTAGACATTGCACATGGTGCCTGAGAAATATCTTCAACTACATTATAAAACTAGGAATCTCAGTCATTAGGGTTAAAAACAACCTTCCTAAGAGTACTCTTAGGTGGGCACGAAACCATGTCGAGATTATGTTTCTCGATGGTTAGGGGACCAGTAGACGAGGACTCGGGAGAACCAGTAGAGGGAGATTTTATTGAAGAATAATTGTCTTGTTTCTTGTCTATGGGTTTGTCATAACTCTGAATTCAAGTTTGTAAATTAATAGTGTTTGAGGACATCATGTGAATTTCCTCTGAAGAACTAGAATTTCCCTGATTAGACATGTGGTCTATCAACTATTGTTGAGAGGGAAAAGGATTTGTGGAAACTGCTAGCATGGGATTAGTTTTTAGGAATTGATTGATTTCTTCACGACGAGGACACTCTTTCATGAAGTGGTCACCTTTGCATAGTAGACATGGATATTTCACTTTTCTTTTCCCTTTATCATTCTCATTGATGGTTGGTTTTTGGAATCTCCTGCTGGTTTCCAGGTTTCTTGTTTTTGGCTTTACCTTTATTTTTATTGTTGTCGGGCATTTGTGTACTATGAATGGAATTTGCCTTGAATGAAACCTTGGGGGTTAAAGGAGTAGGGGTGGATGTTTGGGGTTGCTTGGCAGGTTTTGTTGTTGGCGGGGACTGGATTGAACCAACAATCCCATCAACAGGGATTTCTGCTGGTGGCTTGGCAGGATCGGTGCTTGGCTGAGGAGCTTGAGGGATCAAGTCATACAATGTTTCAGGCTAGGAATATACCAAGTCCAGATATTGGGCTTGACTAATGGCTTTCTCTTCGGTAATAGCACCACCCATATCCACATCTTGGTCGATTGGAGGCAACAAAGATTTAGTAAACCAATCAGCTAATAATTGATCTGAGATAGGAGCCTTAATAAGTCTTCTTTGCCTTCTCCACTCATGGATATGAACTGATATGTGCATGGATATGTTCTGACGTAGATAATTTAAGAGATATGTACTTGTTTTATAGCGGATAGGAAGCTAAAAGTGTGTAATAAAGACAGTTTCCAAAGAACAAAAATCCACAAACGAATGTTACGGAAGTTCAATGTACCATTTCATGGCGGTACCGGTCAAAGTTCGCTAGAAGAGTCTTAAATGAACTGAATCACCCATGAGGGAGTTCAAAGAACACCACAAATGGGATGTCATGACATGGTTTTTTGGATCATCCCCCTACTTCCCATCGAATTTTGGGATTTCTGATGGTAACTTTACCAGAATGAGAGGCCACGAGGGGTTAAGTTGAATGGGATCATTAATCAACTTGGACAAATCAGGCAAGTCCAAAGTTGCTAGGAAAAGTAACTGGCGATTAGGTTGTACGTACTGGTAGTATTGATAGGGCATATAAGTACTAGTAGGACCGTAAGTAGACTGATAGACATGTGGTTGAAACGGTTGTTGTGATGAAGAACCGTCAAAAGATCCACCCACAGGGGGTTGGTTTCCAGGATCAAGACTGTTAGGACCACCGGAGGCTCCAAGAGGAGGACCACCAAGGCCTTCGGGACCACCATGACCTCCAGGACCACCAAGACCACTTGGACCACCAGGAAGAGGACCAATGGACCCTCCAGGACCCCTGGGAGGTAAACCTCTGGAGCCTCTGGAACCACTAGGAGGAAGGCCACTAGACCCTCCGGGACCATTGGGAGGGAAGCCACTAGGCCCCCCAGGACTACTAGGACTATTAGGACCATAAGGAGGAAATCCACCAAGCCCTCCAGGACCATTAGGTCCCCCAGAGGGAGGAACTCCGTAAGGTGGTCCTCCGGCACCCCCCACAGTATGTATAGGTATCCCTCCCATAGCTGGCATGTAGGACCAGTTGGGTTGTCCCCATGGCGTGAAAGTATTAACATGATATGGAATTCCAGCATAAGTCATTCCTGTAGGGGTGGGTTGGTAATTCATATTTCCTACAGGTACTTGATTTGTTGTGTAACCATACCCCCAAGAAGTTTGATTGGTTGCAGGTTGTGCCCCCAAGGGCTGACCTGAACTAGATGGGGGTTAACCACATTCGTAGGGGTAGGAGGGACATAGACTATAGATTTCTCTATACTAGAGGTTTTTCCATGACTAGCTACAATTCTAGTGACAGGTAATGTAGGTCATGCTGGGGGTTTCCCCACAGCACTAGAAGGTATTGATGAAACAGGAATTGAATTTTATTCCCTAGGTGCAGAAGACCCAGGAGGATTTGGAACAGACATAATATGGGAGGTGGTGGGGTTGGTGATTTGACCTGGATTATGCGGAGTCATAGCGCAATTTACAATAGGTTCAATGGGTTTCATAGAATCAACAAGTGAGCGATATACCATAGGCCAAGGGTCTATATTACGAGGAAAAACTATTGAGCGAAGTGGTGGTGTATCCAATATGTTATCTATTTTCTTCTCAAGTTCTCTTGCATGGAGAATAGATTCTTGTTATTGTTTATGTTCTTCTTCATTTGGTGAAATTTCTTCAGAAGAGGTTGGATGGGTTCCAAATGAAGCAATAGCTTGTCCCAAAATAGAGCATTGGGACCATAATCTGGACGGGTAATATCATCAACATGGCCTTCTATGGGAGAATGGAATGAAATATTACCCCTAGAAGGTTGTTGAGCCAAGGGAGGACCATGCGAAGTATATGGTTCTCTGCTTTTTGCAACCACATTTTCTCCCAATTGGGAGTTGCTAGCAGCTCCTTGGTTGATGGCTTCCATAAGATCTTCTCCCGAAACAGGATTAAAATCAGGTAGCAAGCCCCATACTCTTCTCGAATGTCTTAATTCAGCCATTTTGTACAGTTCCTATCCAACCTAGGGTTTCAAAACTAGAAAAACACACCAAAAAATCCCATGCTCAAGCTACAAGCCAAACAAGCAAACTTAAATGATAGGAGGAGTTTAGATAGTCCGGTCTCTCACCAGGATTGTCAAGAAGGTGCCACTCGTGATATACCACAAGGGTACGTGCGTATTAATCTCCCTGAATGTTGTTTTTAGTGTATGGCTCCAAGCAAGATGGCCAAAGGGATTTTCTCAGATAGATAAGGTATCCTAGTGGGGTCTCCTGATATACGCAAGGTACATGGGAGCTCAAATCGATAGTAGTGTTGTCTAATGCACAACCATTCACAAGGGGCCTTCCTATATACAATTGAGTGCATGAAGTACCTTTCTATATACCTCAAGGGTACATAAAAGGTCATTCGATATATCGATGATACATGGAAGAACCGTGCGAGTCCCGGGATGTAGTGCAGACAAGTAACGACAACTCCTACGCTTAACGACACCCAAACACGTCTCTAGCCTATCACTCAAATTGCTATGTAAATTTTAAGCCTTATAACTACAGTTAATTTTAAAGTGGACGGATAGGTGAATGCATGGAATTTTGACAAAAAAAGTAAAACCACGCAGATATGTAGATGCAAATATTTCACTTTACCGTTCGAGGTATGCCTACTTAAAGGAGGGAGAGAGAGTATTTTCTTTTTGTTTTGAAAACCAAAAATTCCCAAACAACTACTATGAACAAATCAAATCCAAAAACAAGCAACACATTCCAAACTCATTTTTCTTTTTGAGAGCAATCACATGGGTAAGAGTCTCTTTTCCTAAAAGAAAAACAACAAGCACTCTACATGCGTATGCAATCTATTTTTTCGATTTTTCTTTGAAACATAGATAGATATAACTTAAAACTACACTATTTTTTCTTTTGATGATATAGCACTAATGCAAGAGAGACAAAAGAACAAAGGGAACCTGAAAGCTTGTGAGCCTAATCAGATATCCAATGCCCTATGCTCAGTAAAAATAATGACCTAATCTCAACCAAAAAATTTCTTTTTTAAAAGCAAAAAGAAGTCCTCTATGGAAAAAATGAAATTAAGATAATAATCAAGTGGTTTTTCTTTCAGTCTTTATAAATGAAATGAAAAGAGATATAACTGAAACCTATTCTTTCAACTATTCCTTTCATAATCACAACCAACAAGCATGAAAGCAAATGAATAATCAACAAGCCTAACCTAGATTTTGCATTCTTTCAATCAAACAAATTTTACCACAAAATTTTCAACCATGAGCATTCAGATTCAAACAAACAAGCTTGACAGTGCAGGGTTGAAAGCAAGCAAAACCCTACTTTTGCAAAAAATCACAAAAAACAAGTTTTGGAACAAGGCATACCTGGAACCACGCTGGAGGGTCTTGGACAGAGTGGTTCTGGATGAGCACCACTTCTGGATCAATGCACTCAGGCGGTGGCACCACTTATGTCTAATGGGGTTCAGGTGGTAGCACCGCCTATTACCTACAGCACATGTGCGGTTCCCTAAATATATCCAAAACATAAGGAGAACGAGAATTCAAGTCAAAAATTGCTCAGATCAAGGTAAAGGCTGATGAATTGACAATAAAATAGAGCATATAAAGTCAAAGTAGTTCAAATCTGAACAGATTTGAAAGTTTCAAACCAAACTTCGCTAAGTCAGATGACATATCTGACTGAAGAGAGTTACAGACTGGAGCCTGGATTCGAACAAGTGTTCAAGGACTGAGTAAGATCATATCAACTAAAATTTGCTTTGTTCCCTAGTAGAGTCACTAGATTTGTTGTCAGGAATATTGCACCTTTTGCGGACAGAAGCTGTTCCTCTAGTCTTAATGGTTCAGATCCAAAACAAATAAGTGAACGACAAAGGATGAAGACCTTCCCTGAATGTTGTAAACACCTGGAATAATGCTTTGATGATGAACCTGTGTACCTACATAATATTTCAAACAAACAAGAACATCAAAGCTACTAGAACATTATTCACACATCCATACTAGTGACTAAGGAATCTAGTAACATATACATGCGATATCAGTACAACAGATATGTGGGACAAAAATCAGTTTTGCATTAAGAAATGAATGAAGAATCTTGCAACCATTTCCTTAGTGTTGACAAACTCCTCCACAAGACAAACACCTCATCCCCGATAGCTCCAACTTGCTCTCTTGTGCTCTCCAATGGATTGGGCTAGATAGTCAATTCAACAACATAACATTACCATTCAGTTCTCCCCCCTCAACTATGGGACATGAGCTTGTATTTATAAGTCTCAATGGACAGGAATAGTTGAGAGAATTGTGGGTGAGGTGGGCATAATATCCTACCAAGAGGGATCTCAACTCCAACCAACCCAGATTGATAGGGATAAGGGAGGACATGAGGCTCATGTTCTAGAAGCCTCGAGAATCCTCTTTTTTTCCATTATTACCAAGGGTACCACTTATATTCCTTTATGACAGAGCAGTGAAGGGCAAGAACCACTTCAAGAACAAATCATATATGTGGTGGCACTGCTTTTCTATAACAGGATTTAGGCGGTGCTGAACAAGGTACCGCTCATCAGCTAAAGGGAAAAAGCGGTGCTAGGTTTTTTCATGTAGAATTGACATCTAGAGCATGTTTTCCACTCCAAATTTGGGATTTAGGGAAAACATAGGTGTTAAGGATCTCATCACATGTTGACGACAGGATTTGGGTATAACACTATGTTCACTTGAAATTCCACTGTAGTACAAGTATGCAGAGTATAAGTATGCACAATATACATAAATTACAAAAGTTGGTAGAAGACTTCCATTCACCTATTCCAAGAGCATGCATATTGAGGCAGAAAAATTTAGTCTATAGTTGTTTTCCATTTAGTCAAGTTAATATGGTTACAATATAGCTCATACACAATCAAAATTCCACTGTAGTACAAGTATGCAGAGTATAAGTATGCACAATATACATAAATTACAAAAGTTGGTAGAAGACTTCCATTCACCTATTCCAAGAGCATGCATATTGAGGCAGAAAAATTTAGTCTATAGTTGTTTTCCATTTAGTCAAGTTAATATGGTTACAATATAGCTCATACACAATCAATATGATGTCTGCAACAATGCTTTCTTATCAGTAATGTTCACTAGAAAAAATTTAAATTGCTATTTACTTATCTTGTTAGGGTTAGCATCACACAATAGTTGACATTGTTGAAACACAAAGGGTAAAGGTAATACTATTCCTCGAGTCAAGTATTTGTAAGGTTAGAAATCCCTTATAATTTACAGACAAAACATAGACAGATAGAAGTAAATGTTGGAGATTTAGCTTTTGGCTTATACCTTCTTTACATAATTGTCCATGCAACAAGATTTGGAGATGGATCACTTCAAACTAGGAATTGTCTTGGTTACTATTGGGACTGATTTTATTGTAGTCATTTGATTATATTTCTTACTAAGCGTTTGACCAATATTGTTCTAGTTTTCCTTCAAATATAATTGTGGTAATTAAGAGTCTATAAACCGGTGATATATCTGGGGAATTACGATCATTATGAGGGTTTCATTTCTCTTAAACTTCCTTTTTACCATCCAAATAATATTATGTTTCAACTCTCAAATCAAAGAAAAGTCAAAGTTTGTTTTATCAAAAGAAGATTACTACATGGAAACAATTTTTATTTTCTTTGCAAGATTTAATTAAGACATGGATTCTGATCTTCCTAATATTAAAACATATCAAACTCTGTATAAATAGAAGGAAAATTAATTACTCAACTGATTCTTAATCTTTTTGGAAAATGAATATTGTATTCAGTACTGCATAATAGAGGATACATCAATAAATATACTTATTGAGCCAAAGATTGAATATATATTGCATCTATCCCTACATAAGCAAGAATATCCATCATATATACCTTGAGGCTTGGATTTAATATCAACAGTATCTACATATTTCTTGAAAATTCCAATCTTGAGTCCATCTACATATACATCTACATCTCCAATAATCTCACCCAAATCAAATTGATTAGTTTTCCATTTTTATGTTTTTAGCGAAGACATTTTTTTCTTCACAAATTTTTTGTACAAATATCTTGGCTATACCTCTAAGACTAGTCTAATCCATTAGAAAAAGGTGGTCTTTATATCCGTGAAGCATCCATTTTTTCCGTGAAACACCCCTTTATACAAAAGTGGAACCTTTGCAACACTTAGAGCTTCATTGCTAACCAACTTAAAAAACATATTTAACTTCAAACTAACCTACTCAAAGACTATAGATGGCATAGGAAAGAGACTTATTGCAGATGTAGGAAATTTGGTGGGCCTATCACTTGGCTATCCAAGATGCTTTTCTGAAGGTAACTTATTCTCCTAAAGGATTCGACTTCCTTGAGTCCTCTTAAATTTATTATTATGTGCTTTCAAGTCTTTGTACTGCTCTTATATGAGGGACAAACCATTAACCAATGATTGATATGGGGTAACTCTCTTGAAGGTCTTGATGCTTTCACCATAGAAAATTTCTCATTATATCTCAGAGTGATAGCAGTTTCAAGTCTTTATCTCCTGAAGATTTTTTTGTTTCATTTATTCCCTTTAGGTTCAAGTACACCTCTAAATTCATATCTCGTTATCTTCCCAATTAAGTATTGTGACTTTCTTCCTTCCTCTACTTCCCATGGTTTCAACTCTTCCTCTTGGATATTCTTGGCCAAGGATCTAACCAACCATCCTAATTGTTTCACACAAAACATCATTGGAAAAAAATTGTACAATCCATTCTAAAAGAAAAGAAATTGCATTCTACACATATTCCCATTCCAAGACCATCCAAAAATATTGTCCCTTCAAATTAAATCTCCAAAATACAATCAAGGATATCCTAGATAAACTCTATCCTTCTCTAAAATATCATACAACTGCATAAAATAGTCTTTTACAATCATAGAAGTGTCTCAATAGATTACATAAAAACTGCTCAAGAAAACAATCCCTAATATAATATTTTCAACACTACATAAATGCCAAAAATAGGTTGGAAACAAGACTTCATAGGATAGTGGATTTATTATTGGTTTGAATTGCTATATTTCTCGAACAATCCAACAAGTCAGAAGTTACATGGTACGAATAACCCAATAGGGCAGGTGTTCAAATAGCACCAAAAATATGTATTTACATTTTATATTTTATAGTGATTGGGGAATCTGTTTCTTGGATTTATCATTCATAATTCCATTCTCGGTGTACCACCCTTCTTGGTAAGGGATCCCTACACCATGGGCAAGGCTCTAGACCAATAAAGGACAAGGGGGAGGGGAAACTAACCGGTTTTAGTTTACATTACACAATATAAACCCATTAGTTACCATTTACACCCAAAGACAAGTTCCCATTTAGATCTTGTTATGGGTTATTGCTTGGGTGTTGCTTCCCCGCCTTCTTTCTAGTAGGACCCATCATCTAACTTCATATTTTTTAAATAAGTTATTTATTTTTAATAGATTATATTTTTATGATTTAATAGTGTCTTGTAGCATTAACATAAACACTACCAACATGTAAACCTTTTACATGAAGCATGACGAGTATTTTTACAACTAATGAGTAACAATATAAATGTGATTTGGGCCATCTTATCTTTGATATGCTTCACATAACCTCATAACTATTTATTTATATTCGATGAGGTTTTAGTAGATATTAGCATTTTTTTTTAACAAAAACGGTTATAGGACATTTGAATTGATCTTCTGGCTAACTGCTGCCAGTAGCATTACAATCGGTAAATCTGATCCAAAGTAAACATGGAGTCCAGAGATACTGGTAAACTGGAAAAATCTGAGCTAAAAATTGAAGTCATAATTAGAAAAAACAAATAAGAGGCAGCTGAAAGAAGCAGCAAAACACCCTGCAGAAATGAGGAAGGACAGAGTTCTGAAAAAAGAGAATTTCCATTCAATTTAGAGGGGCGTGCTTGGACGAGGGACTTTCTGCTGGAGCTGGTCGATAACTGGCCCTCTTTATCTCACCTTCTTGATATCTGAAGACTGCCCAATGAAAATTCAGAGACCAATGGAATCGCTACAACCTGAAAAAGACTCACTCTCTTTTTTCCATGAGCATAATTCTTCTTTCAAGACTGATAATTCACGTGACTATGCTAAATTAAGGATTCCCAGTTTGGCTGCTTATGAAAAAATAGAGATTCCAACAAATAAAAGATCTGCACATAATTCCACAAATGAACATTGATCTAAATAATAGAGACTTGATCTTGGACGCATAACATCTGAAGTTACTCAACCTGCGTTGTCTGTCCTGGCTAAGATTGACTAACTTTTCAACTTATCCTGGGAGAGTCTGAGGTCCTTCTCTTCACGATCATTAGGGAATGGGCATGTGACTTTCAATGCCATTGACTTGCAGAGCTCCCTTACTCTTGGAGGCCCCCACATTTGCTTCATGATCAACGTTGTGGTTGAGCTTCCTGAGGACATGATAGAACTGAACTTCATCAAAATCTTTCAACTGGAATGAGACTTTCCGGAAGTAATGGGCCAATTCCATGTTGGTAGGGGTCTTCTTTTGCTTAAATGCCTGAATGATGATGTAGGAATCTCCTATGATTACTAGCTTCTTGATGGATAAGCTTCTGGCTTGGTTCAAGCCTTGCCAAATGGCAAGAATTTCAGCGATATTATTAGTTTTTTGACCCAGCCCCCAGGCGAAATTGAAGACAATTCTCCCTGAATAATATAGCAGGACTCCTCCACTTCCAGCGGGTCCGGGGTTCCCTTTCGAGGCCCCATCCACGTGCAGAATATGCTTATTCAGAGAAGCTCTCCATTTGATGAATTCTTGCTCCTTGAGCCTGATTTCCCAGAAAGAGTAATTCTTCATAATGTTCTTAGATCTGATTAGGAGGGAAGGATCTAAGTCATGGAACCAGCTGAACTCTTCTCTGTCAGGTATAGTTTCATTGGTGAGGTTAACTTTGGAAGCTACCAAATCTCCTATCAGCGCCTTAATTTTGGTGTCTGGGTCACAAAGAAAACTACCTGGAGTTTTCCCCCTTATCATTTTCCACGGAATCTTACCGCCCATTGCCAGGTTCTGAGTGGCCACGTCTCTTATTTGCATCCCACCTTCCCATTTAGGGGCTTTGACCTTTTTCCAGCTTACAATATGTATTTTCCTTCCATTATTCCTGCCCCCTTCCCAGAGGAATTTTCTCAGTAAATTGTGTATTTATTTCACTATTCCTTTTGGAGCTAAAAGTATTGAGGCCTGGTAAACCGGAAGGGAGGTAAGCACTGAATTTATTAGAATTATTTTACCTGCTTTATTTAACCAGGAAGACCCCCAAGCCATTAATTTGGCCTTGATTTTGTCCAGCAGGGGCAGCCAAAGGCTTCTTCTAGGGGTTGTTTTTACAAGTGGGATTCCCAGGTATTTGATGGATTCCCACGAGGAAGATCCTTCCATTTCCAGCGTCCTTGATATTTCAGTCATAACATTGGGATGGCAGTTCCAAACATAAATTTTGCTTTTTCTCAAGCTGATTTCACTGCCTGAGACTTCCGTGTAAACATCAAGCTCTCTCTTGAAGGCTCTTGCCGTGGTGAGATTTGCTTGACCCAGAAGGAGGGTATCATCAGCAAATTGGGCGTGGTTGATTCTCTTCACTCTAGGGGTGATTGAAAGCCCCGTTAGGGAGCACTGCTGAAGGCTCTTTTCCAGTTGGAAGCTAAGGACCGACGCTTGAATGACGTAGAGCAGCGGGGATAGGGGACAGCCCTGTCTAAGCCCCCTAGTCGCCTGGAAGAAAGTTGCCGGTCTCCCGTTTATCAGGGGGGCTATCCATGGCCCTGAGATGCAAGCTCTAATCCAACTGATTAACTGGGTATGAAAGCCCAGATTAAACATGACAGCATAAAGAAAATTTAGCCGAACTTTATCAAAAGCATTGGCAAGGTCCAGTTTGACTATCATACCTTTTTCCTTCCTTTGGCAGCTTGAGTGTATTGCCTCCTGGACCAAGATGATGTTGTCCTGGATTTGTCTATCCTGAATGAAGCCCCCCTAGTTCTCCAGGATGATCCTTGGGAGGACTTTTTTAAGTCTGTTAGCAATAACTTTTGTGATGATTTTGTACCCCATGTTGCAAAGCGAGATAAAGCGGAATCTGGAAAAGCTTTGGGCACCTTTCTCTTTTGGAATTAACGCCAGAAAGGAGGAATTGGTACTCCCTCCTATTTTGCTGCATCTCTGAGATTTCATAACCATTTTTATCAGATCCTTATGTATGATGTCTCAACAGACTGTGTAAAATCTAGCCGAGAAGCCGTCAGGCCCAGGTGCTTTGTCAGGATTCATTTCATGAAGGGCGTTGAAAATCTCCTCAATCGAAATAGGGGCTATTAAATTTCTATTCTCTTCCTCAGAAATTAGCTTGGGAATCTCATTAAGAGGATAGCGATCCCAGTGAATAGGAGATGCCAGATCTTCAGAGAAAATATTTTTATAGAAATTGTGGGCTGCGCTCTGGATTTCTTCAATTTTGTTGAGCGTTTGATCCTGATAATTGATTTCTCGGATGGAGTTATAGTTTTTACGGGCTTCTGCATGCTTATGAAAAAACGTGGTATTTTTGTCTCCTTCTCTGATCCAATGACAGCGCGACTTTAACCTCCAGAATTTTTCTTCTCTTCTCAGCGCTGTGTGCAGGGTCTTTTGCAATTCGATTTCAGTAGTGATCAAATCCGGCGTAACTGGGACGTCCTCCATCAGCATCTGGTGTTTTCCAAGCTCACGTTGGGATTTTTTCCTTTCAAGAATGGGGGAGGGCTGGACCTTTGCCCAGCTTTTTAGAGGATCTTTGAGTCTTCTTAGTTTTTCTTCCCATATGAAGAAGGGCGACCCAGTGACAGGTTTTTGCCAGATTTCCGAAACCAGTTCAAAGAAACCATCCATGGTGACCCAGAGGGGGCTGAAACGGAAGGGGATAGGGCCCATATTTTCTCCATGGGATAGGGATAGGGAAATGGGTTTGTGGGCATAGGTACAAGCCTGGATAATTTCAGAATTGGCGAAGAGACCAAGAGTCAGGAAGGACGAGTGTACTAGAAAGCGATCCAAGTGGGCAGCATTGTGTCCAGGATCCACTCTTTTGTTCGTCCAGGTGAACTTTCCTTTGCTTGGCTTAATATCCTCTAGGTCCCAATCCAAAATGATGTCTTCAACCCACTCCCGAGCTGGATCTCTTACCGGGGAGCCTCCTTTTTTTTTCGAGAGGGCAAGCGTAACGTTCATATCTCCGGCAAGAACGAGATTGCCGTGTCTATTGGAGGACAGGAAGGAGTTCAGGGATTCCCGGCACTCTCTTTTTTCCGAGAGAAGGACCGGGGAATAGATGTTGAAAAGACTCATCTGAAGCCCTGAGGCTCTATGCTAAAATTTTGTGAAGAGCCAGTGGATGGTGTTGTGATCCTCTAGCAGATCCAGCGTGGTGGAGTTCCAGAAGGTGGCTAGGCCTCCTGAGGCTCCTCTTGCACTGACTGCTTTGCCATATCCTTTTTTCCAAAACTTTTTGCTGGCCTGAATAGTATCAGGCTCCTCCATCTTTGTCTCCTAGATTAGAAGTATCTCCGGGGAGCTCATTCTAACGAGATCTTTGACTGCTTCTTCCTTAGAATTGCTTCCCAACCCTCTGCAGTTCCAGGAGACAAACTGCATTAGGAACCGGAGGGGGGGGGTGGTGGCTCCCTTCGGAGCCCTGCCTTTCTTTGAGGATCTAGTTTCTATCATGTCCGGGATGGTTTGCTGAACTCCTACGGTGAAATCCCTGTATGATTTCTCCTCCCTTTTTTTTCTCTCAGCTTTCCTTCCTCCTGGGGCCTTTTCAGGGGAACCCACCGAACTGCTAGTCTCTGTGGCCCCTTCATCTAAATCAGCTCCAGGATCAGAACCTATGATGATGTGCTCATCCTCTGATCTCAAATATTCTTTTGTTGGAGAGGCACTACTGTCCTTAGCCAGATTTTCTGGAGGAGGCGAGGATTGGGATGGTATCTCTATGGTTTCTTTCACTGGTTCTTTAGATGTTGCTGCATTTTCTTTCAAGGGCTCCTTCATCGGTTTTGAGTTTGCTTGCGGCTGATCTTTCATCTGACCAGATCTGATGTCCTTGGCTTTTGGGGCTGCTTTTCTTTTCTTTACCTTCTGCCATCCTTCAGCTTCATCCTTCTCTGGGGTTTGGATCTTTGGACAGTTCCTCTGAAAGTGTCCATGTTCTTGGAAAGATCTACACTTGAATGGGAGGTGTTCATAGTCCACTTTCTGAAAATGTGTCCAGGTGCCGACCTTTAGCTTCACTACCTCCGGGAGCCCTGCCTCAAGGTCGACTTCTACGCATATCCTGGCACAGTTGTAAATGGACTTGTTGTCTGCCTTATCTATGAACTTTCCTATTCCATTTCCTATCATTTGCAGTGCTTCAAAATTCCAGCAGTGGACTGGCAGGTTGGGTAGCCTTACCCACACCGGAACCTCCTTGGGAAAATCCACCGTGGGGTCAAAGTCCAGAGTCCACTGGTTCAGATACAGTCCCTGGGTGCCCATGAAGTATGGGCCATTTCTGAAAATTAGATCCTTGTCCTCCTTATCTATGAATTCGAAGAGAAAATAGTCGTTGCTCAGGGGATAGCAGGTAACTCTGTGCTTGAGATGCAGCTTCCAATTTCTTTGAATCCAATCATCGGTGGTTTTTGCCGAGGGCCAGAGCCCCATGAACTGGCCGACTAGACCTCTCTCTAACAGGGCAAGGGCGATTTTCACTGAGGTTGTCTCTGGCAGTGCAATTTCAGGAATTTCTTTAATCTTTTTTATAAATTTCGGGACCGAGAAGGGAGCTTTCCGTTTGCCCCTGCTGGCTGCCAGTCTCCTGAAGGCGTCCATCTCGGCTGGCGAGGGGGGAAGGGGATCCCCATCCCCTAGGGCAGCCATGGAAGAAGCAGCAAGAAAACCTACTTCAGAGGCTCGCGCACGCGTCCAGAGAGCTCACGAGACCTAAAAATTAGCATTTTTTATCCATGCCAAATAATGAATTTGGCAAATGAAACAGTCATAGTGAAGATGTAAAGTGCAATTACAATTTGAAATAACTAATCAATCTGTAGAAACAAAAATCCAACATAGACTTGGGCTAATTAAATAAGAATCTATGTTTAAGAGGAATATATACAGTTGTTATATTTCTCAATAAAATTAAATACCTATCGTAGATGTGTTAAATGAAATTTATGAATGTCAATAGAGTGATCAAGTGAGAAAAGTGCAGATCTATAGTGGATAAGACAATGTGTGTTGGGATTGCCAACGAAATGATCCAAAGGGACCTATGTAAATGTAAACGTGTGTTGGTGAGCGTTCTATTCCATTCCATATTTTTGAGAGTCTACAAAAACACCAGGATAAAACACCAGGACCATTACAACACTCAAGGAGAATACTACAGGTTAGAGTTATTAATTTTTTTAATTAACTCAAAGATTGGATCAAAATGTGTTGGACAAAGAATTAAGAAGTATATCTACATATTTGAACAGACCATAGAAAGATTGAAGAATCTATTTTTCAAATGGAATTTGGTATGAGTGCTAGTATTGAATGGTGAGGAAATTGTAGATGGTTCCTGCATCACCTAGAAGAATACTACACCAAAATCCTGCACAACTCTATTTTAGCTGCTTGAAATTTAGGCAAAGTAATAAATAGAGCATAGAATTCTATGAGCATTCTATGTAGGTTATTAAATAAACCGTATGAGGAATATTACCTAGAAATGAGTAATAACATCCCATATATCTAATGCATGTGACCAACAATGCCACTGACTACTCAACAATAAAGTTACTTATCGAGATCTGATATATGAAGTATATAACCAATGGTACATACCCCTTATATTTTGTTTGCAGTAGATAATAAAAATACTAATCCTTTTCTTGAGGTTATTATGGCATAAATAAATAGTACGGAATTTTAAATTGAAGAAGAAAACCAATATTTGGTGGCATGTCACCCCTACCTTGGCATTCTCAGCTTGGATCAGATGGTACGGTCTTCCTTACTATGGAAGTGGTATTCTCCTTACCAAAACTCCCTAAATAACAAGAAAACTCCTTGGAAATTCACTGTAAACTCCTCCACAATGAAGCACAATGGAAAATGTAAGTTATTTCCCTCTCCAAATTAGTTAGAGTGGACATGTAAGGTGTTTACAGCCACTCAGAATCGATTCGCAAAATTAATTACACATATTGATCTCTGCTAGTAAGAAATTTGTAACGGGGTGATTTTCCACTATGAATCATCAACATATTCCTTTACTTATAAAAAGAAGCCTATTCCCCACTACAGGTTATGGATTTCAAAATGGAAATTATACTCACTTGGATGTGAGTAGATCTACTTCAATTTTTAGTCGTTCTTCTTCCATTACTCTGCTACTACAAACAGTTCTGATGTATGATATGTTGCACTAATAATATAGAAGGGTTAACAAATATTTTAATCTTTGAACTGATCTTTCCTAGTATGCACCTCCAGTGATACTTTCCCTTTTAGGGATTGTTTCCTAGTTGTGTTTATAGAGCGAGTCAAGCTAGCGCTAAACTACAATGGTACCATGTTAGCGAACCTGGGTCTTTGAGATCCTGCAAGACATTCTCAAAGTGCTTTCCACAATCGGACACAATTTTATTAGGTGATCTCAATCTAAAATGGGTGTTTCCCATATTACCTTTTCTACCGAAGAATCCTTTTCCTTGTTGGTGGAACCTAAACAAAACTGAAAAAACCAACTTGGAATTCTCTATGAATATAAAATAGAGAAGATTCCATATCAAGACCAATCAAAGTGACATGGGTTCCATCCAGAATAAGACGTTGCGATCAAGTGGTTTTTGTACCTAGTTTTGAGATACAACCCAATGTTTTAGCAGTAGTTTTTTTTTAGGTAAGCCAAGGTTCAAACCCTATGTCGATCACTGAGGTTATTTAAATAAATTAGCAAGAAACCATACCAATTTTATACTATGGAACAAATCTAAATCTATTATGAATTAAAGAAAAATGAAAAAACATATCAAAATAATAAAAGATGATGATGTCAACCATAAGGGTAAAATTTGTAAAAAAAATGGAGTGAAAAAGAAAAAAATACTTTTTCTTACTGTATTTTTTGCATATCTCCTTATGGGTTCACCCACATTTCTAGTTTGGATACTTGTTGGATGAGGAATTTAATTCTGCATCCAACCCATACCCACATTGCATACTTCTGAGGTACCCTTGGCACCAAAAAATGAAAATTTCAATAAAAAAAACATATTTTTCATTTTTGGGTATCATGGGTACCTCACAAGTATTCAGTGTGGGTATGGGTTGGATGCGAAATTTTAATTCCGAATCCAACAAATCTCCAAACTCAAAATTTGGGTGAACCGGGAAAAATATATGTCAAAAATACAATAAGAAAAAAGTAGTTTTTCTTTATCCCCTTCAAAATTTAGAACTTTTATTTTCTTATTATAACTCTTATTTTATTTTTCCCTTATGAGGCCCATTTTTGACCTAAAACCTCCCCTAATGAATGTGCCTCTTCAGATGCACCTCTATGGAGTGCTTATCCCAAGCGCACCTTTTTTCATTTGTTGAAGTGCTCCTATTCCAGGTGCACCTCTATTGAACGCTCTATTGGAGTGCACTTGAGCGCACCTCCTTAGACGCTTTGCGAATGTTTCCATTTGGAGCACGCTACTGCTAAGGGACACACTACCTGAGCACACCTGGACTATGTCTTCCTGGTATTCTGGTGAAGTGTACTTCCCCTAGGATCACCTTTGTGGAGCGCTTCTTCCAAATCACACCTTGTCAGGTGTTCTGACACATGCTGTTGTGATCATTCTATGGACTGCTCTCTATCGTGACCACACCTCTATGGATGCTTCCTCCTAAGCGTGCCTCAAGCGCATTCCTCGGTGCTCCTTTTTCATTGTTGTGGATGCTCCCTGCTAAGCGTTTTGTTGCTTAGCACACCCAGGCATGTCGTCCATCAGGCACTCTGCCGAAGCGCCCTTCCTAGGTGTTCTCCGCTTTCCAACGCACATTTCCTACAAAGCGCACCTATTTCTCCTAAGTACTCTTCTCTGGGGGCTCCTCTAGGGGAACTCATCCTGAGCGTATTACCAAGGTATTCCTCCTTGGATGCACTACCAGAGCGCACCTCTCTCAAGCGTGTTGTATGTCAGTCGTGCATTCTTCTGACTCTCACTTCCTGCACCGTATCCTAAGTGTTCCCCAAGTGCTCCTCCTCAAGCGCTCCTCTGCGGGAGCTCTCTAGACACATCACCCTTTTTTCTTGCCGAAGCGGGTTTTGTCATTGCACTGTGAGGAAGTGCTCTCTGTGAGCCTCCTGAGCGCTTTACAGAGCACTTCCTGCGGATGCACCTATCATGGCCGCTATTCTTGAGCACACCACAAATTCCCGTCTTTGCATTTCAACGAAGCATGTCACTGTCGAACGCGTAGTGATGTACCACTCTTCGTGAGCATCTCCTAATATTTTTTCCTTGTCGCTCTGCAGAGCGCTTCTTCCAATAGAAGTGCACCTTCATGTTGAATTCTTCAACTTCATTTACAGTGGAGGTGTCCCATCCAAACAACCTCTCAGGAGCTTGCATTGAGCTCCTTGTTCACTTCTGAGTCAATCATTCCAAGCATCCCTTCGTTCGACACTTTGTCTGTCGGCTGCCCAAACTATTGGATTGATGTACTCCGAAAACACTCTCGTCTGCAGCTCCTATGACTTGGAAACTTCTTGACAACCTTTAGCGACCTCTGAATTGAACCTTAGCGCACTTTCCAAGTTCGTTAAGTCCAACTTCTTTCCAAGAGTGAAGTAGCTCAAATACCACCTGTCACAGGCACAACACGCACCCACTACTGTGGTCTGTTGTGATGAGGCACCTCCTAGAATCCTTTTGGGGGCTTTGCCAACCCAGGCGCACTCCAGCGGACTATCCATAAACCAACCTTGCGGAAATTTTAACACTTAAACACTTATATCTTTAACTCATTTACTTAGCACATTTTCTTATTAATTTTACACAGTTGCATCAAGTAAATAAACCATGCACATTCTTCCACAAAATTACAAGTAAACATGAGACAAGTATGGGTGGGGAAACCAACTAGCAAACCATGTTAACTTTATTAAGAGAAATTGTATTACAACGATGGAGTTGTCGAATCAAAAAAACTCCTGGTGTGTGCCCAACCAACGACACACCGAATACAAGTTTACAAAGAATATGAGTTAACCCCTCCTAGGGAGTCCAACTCTATTCCTGTCAATTGTCACTACCATGCTTGGTTTTTTCTGCTAAAAACTGCATTGTGTTGCTGACTCATTTGGAGTGTTGGCTTGCCAAGCCTGTCACTCCCACAAACTTGTTGTGTTGTTGAGCCAATTATTTTAGCGAACTATGACAATGACCTATGTTACTTGGATAGCCTCCACTATGTGCACTTGTGTTAGCATCTTGTTCCTTTCCAAAACTCTGATTTCCTTCCTCAATTTTTTCCTTGTATTTTTATAGTATCACTTGTGTGAGTGCAACCTCAAAATGTGGGCGCGACCCTTCACTTAGCGCACACGCTAACTCAAGGTCGGTGCTCTCACTCTACTGGTGGTCCACTTCCCTCATGGACACGTACATGTTGATGGCATCATTGGTTGGGCATTGGGTGCTCCTCTACGAGCGTCCTCCTCAGCATGCGCTTCAAGTCCCTCATGATGTAGTTTCGGGCGCACCTCCCATGGGTGCTCAATCCAACGGTCCGTTTGACTGGGCGTTTCCACAAGCATTTCCCCCATGCGACCAATGTGGTTGTCGGGCACGCTTCCATGAAACGCGTCGTCATTTGGTGTCATTCCTCCAGGATCCTGTAAGGTGTGTAAAAGTTGCATGACACTTAACACACACACACACACACACACACACACACACACACACACACACACACACACATATAAATAAATACAAAAATACGATAGTAAAGAATAAAGAATAAAAATATGATAAGACAAAAAAAATTGTAAAAGCTGCATGACACTTGACCTATATTATAAGTCAAAAAACTGATTTTATTAATTTTTCTTATTTTTTTATATAATAACTGATTTTATTAGTTCTTTTTTCTTTTTTATATATAATAAGTACAAATAATTATTTAAAGAGCTCTAGTAGATCCTGGACCAAGAATAATAATCTCAAACAAACTTTTTTTCAGAAGAAAAATACCTGACCTTTCTATTCATATTGAATCAAAGGACATCATACACTATGCATCCCTCAACCTGGGATTCTTATGAGAGAAAAAAAAATACACAAAAAACAAGCCAAAAAGCTGTCTAATATCCAAGAAATTGGAACATAGGGGGGATCCTTACAACCAGTACATAGCAAACTGAGAACCCATAGAACCTGTCTGGAAACCAAGCCTATACATCATGAGGATGGAGAGAGAGCTGAGAGCTCAAACAAAGAAGCTTGCTCCATGCAAAAAAAATGAAAATATGTGCCCAATAAAAAATAGGAGCCTAGCCTTGGCACAGAGCTCTAAAAGAGCTGAAAATCACCTTTCAAGTCATTCATACCATCAATATACTCAGAGAAAGTACTAAATCCATGAGCCAAATCCAGGGCTTCTTTTGAAAGGCAATCAACTCTTTGATTCTGCTCACGATATGTATGCTTGATGACCAAATAGGAGAAATTGATCATCAAGAGCTTGATGTCCTGACACTAGTGTTCCAAGAAAGGTGAATACAAGGATGCCAAATTGTTTTCCCAGTTGATGATGACTAAGGAATCACCAAAAATATTTAAAGATGGGATCCCTAAATCTTTGGATAAAAAATGAAGAGCCCATAGGGCTAGAATTTTTGCTCTGGTATTGGTGTTGAATCCACAGCCCATGGAGAATCTGAGAGAGTGAAAATCATTAAGAAGTAGTACAAACCCTACCCCTCCTTTTTTGCAGCAGCAGCAGCCCCATCAAAAAATCCACAAGGGAAGATCATCTTTGGGCTAGTGCCAATGTTCCTGATTTTTGTCTTCTGCTTCAGAACTGAATGCATATACATAAGGTAATCCACTTGGTGAATTAAGTTGAGCATGGAATCCTTCTTACCTTCAAAAATACACTTGTTGTGCATTTTCTAGATACTCCAAAATACAAAGAGTGGTATGTAGCTATGGACAGAGTGAATGGAGTGTTTAGTAAACCAACGATCCAGCAATATTCTGATAGAACAATCAGAAGATGGAGGCTCACAGTAATGCTCATAGAGACAGATGAAATTCCATCCCATAAAGGGACAGTTGATGAAGATATGTTGGACCGAGTCCTCACCGGAGCTGCAAAGGATACATACACTAGGCCAGACCCAGCCACGCTTCATGAGATTTTCCCAGGTCAATATACGATTCCCAACTTCCAACCAAGTGAAACAATTAATTTTCAATGGAACCTTGCACCTCCAAAGGTGAGAAACGACTTGATCCACGGAGGTTCCAAGATGAGATCTAGAAATTAGGTCATATACCATGGAAGTCATGATTTTTCCATCTTTTTTGTTGTGATTCCAAATCAATGAATCCAGAGAGAGCTTGAGATGAATTATTCCATGTTCAAGGCCTGAAATATAATTCTCCCATAATATTTTCCAGTCACGACCCAGCTCCAAATCATCTGCAGTGAGCCAGTACCCCTGAGACCCATGAGAAATATTGCGAGGATGATGCAAAGTGGATAGTCTTGAAGATCAGATGGTAGAAAGAGATGAGAATCTGAACCGACTGCCAAATCAGTCCCAATAAAGATGTTCATTCCATTACCCACCTACCATGACAAGCATCTACAGATCTAGGTTAGAGTGTTGAGAAATCCATTCCAAATAATCGACACACCCATGACAAAGAACAACTTGTGTCTGAGCCATGTCACAACTGGATTTTTTTTTAAATATTTAGTAGTAATAACCTGGTGCCAAATTCCAGTTCCATTAAGTACCAACCATAGATTTTTTAGACGTAAAGATAAACTGAACCAGGCGAGGTTTTTGATACCCCATCCACCGAAATCAATAGGCCTGGAGAGGGTTGACCAATCCACCAAATAATATTTTTTTTGTTAGCTGATGATCCCGAGAGGAAGGAGAATATCAACTTCCTAAGCCTATCCTGAATAGATTTCAGAATAGGTGCAAGGGCCATCCAATAAAATGGCATGCTGATAAGCACATCCCTAATCAGGACAAGTCTTCCCCCGAGTGAGAGAAATTTAAGGGCCCAGTGCTGTATACGCCTTTCAAAAAAATTATCAGCCATAACCAATCCTTAACCGCATAACCCAGGGGTTTGATAAAGTAACCCAGATACTTAAAACCCTGAGTGATGTGTTCACTCTTATAAGGTAGAGAGAATGTAATATTGTTCAATGTGTCCACCTCCACATTATTGAAGAGAAACCCTGAATTATCCAAGTTGATGCTTATTCCTGAAGCCAAGAAAAAAGTGTCCAAGATAACCTCGAATACAACCCATTCCTCCAATGTTGCAGTTCCAAAGAGAACCACGTCATCGACAAACAAGATATGAGTAAGGGCCAGATGTGAGGAGATTTTAATAACTTTGATCTTACCATTTGTCCTTCCATCTTCAATTAGTATGCTGAGTCCCTCAATCACCGGGATGAATAAGAGAGGTGATAAGGGGCAACCCTACCTTATGCCCCTATAGGAATAAAAAAATATGGAAGGGGTTCCATTGACCAGCAAGGAAAAATTAGTAGAGTTTAGACAACCCATGATCCAATTTACACCACCCAAGGGAATACCAATCTGCATCAAGATGAATCTGAGGTACGACCTGTTTACCCTATCAAAGGCTTTCACCAGGTCAATATTTAGGATAAGGGAACTATTAAGTCATGAACTTGTTTTCTTCAATTTTATATTTTGATTGTCATTTTTATTTTTAAGTTTGTTATTTTACTTACTTCAGAAAATTTTTGGTTTTAAGTGAAATTTTTGAGTTTTTCCTTTAAGTTTTTTATTACTTTTGTTCTTCTTAGGTCCTGAAAGGTTTTTTTAGGACATTATATGGATTAACTAATTCACAAACAACATCATGATCATAGTTTATCACTCAAATCTCATTTAAAGTGGAAATAATGACTAAAACAGTGCCAAAATTGAATTTGAAATATTCTTGTAGCGCAACTACGAAAAGTTTACACTACGGCGCTACAAGAATATTGCGGGCGCCGAAATCGCTGGTTTTTAAGCAATTTTCTCCCATGATTTTGTTTTTTAGATGACTAATCACATGCTTAAAGGGTTTTGATACATGTTTCTTTAGTAATGATCATGCAAACAGGTGCGTTTTACAGCATGAAGGAGATCGTGGCAAATCATTAGTTAGAATTGGGCGAATTGTGACAGGTAGACAAACGAGCCTAGATTGAAGTGAAAGGAGTTCTCCATACATGCATTATGAAACTGGAGACTAAGTGGAGCGAGGGAATTTTCTTAAAATCTGGAAGTTGTAGTTACAAAGGAGATTTAGGGCTTTCACAGTTACAGAGAAGATTTAGGGCTTTCTCATCACGCCAACTGGAAGCAAATTGGAGACCCGAAGGCACTTGTATAGTTAAATTTGACAATAAAATAGCTCAAGGATTAATTTTAAATGTCTGCAGCAAGACAGGAATAAGGTATTCCGCGTTAACCTGATAGTGGTTGCTAAATTAGGGCTTTCCCAGTAAAGCTTGTTTTGTTAAAATTGATTAAGGAAAACATAAATGTATGCTTTAAACAAAATTCATGTCGAAGAGATATCAGTCTAAGAGGTTTTTAGATGCTGTGGCAAGTGAAAAGTTGAAAGGTAGCAGTTGTATTGAACAATGACCCTGTCAAAGCCTGAAAATATGGTAGGGTGAAGATTTGTGCAGTTTGTGGTGACCAAAGTTTCACAGATTTATTTGTTACCTATAAACAATGCAATGAATGAGATGAGCATGTGAATTGCATGAAGACCTAGTCTGACTAGGTGCTAGAAAGATGATTGGTCTTGGTGTTAAATACAAGTTGGAGCAGAAAGCGAGCAGACATAAGATTGCTCTCATATCATTATAACACACAGATGTCTTCATACATTCTAGAGAGGGTCTAGCATCAAAATGAATATCTGAGATGGTAGTTATTTTCAGCAGTAGTTTTATTGAAGAGTTTGTGGCACTCTGTTGACCTAAAATTACTCAAGCCTGATGTAAAGCTTGTCCTGCATTGAAAACAAAAACATACTGTTAAAAAAAAATCAAGAGAAAACAGTCAAGGAGAATCGAAGAAAGCTGATTATCGAAACCCTAGAAGCTTGAGGAGAAAAAAGGAGTTGTTAGGTCATTCAGAGGGATTTAAAATCACATAGGTTTCAGCCATTGAAAATAGATGGGAAAAAGTGGCAAAACCAACAGGGCTGAGCCCACTGAGCTGAAATGGATTGACTAATTTCCAGGTTGTGCAGAGCTTTTTCAGAATGCTGGTTGGTTGGATTTATTAAAGAAGATCGATGGCTATAACACTGAGGTCTCTTATAAATTTGCCCAATGCTATAACCAGGACATGGTAGTATTTGATACTCTAAAGTTTAAGTTGACTGTGGAGCTAGTTGTTGAAGCTACAGGAGTCAGAAATGAAGGTGAAATGTGGTTCAAAAAGCTGTATTTCACCTTTAATGCCCAAAGGTACCTTTTACCTGGCATTACTCCAGACTGGAGCAAAGGAATACTAATCCAGAATTTCAGAGATGAGTGGGTGGAGCCCATTAAAGTCCTACAAAGCTATATAACCTGTGAGGGGAGATATGCCTATGTCTTCAAATATCATTTTAGGTTCTTACAGCATCTGGTTGGTGAATCCAAAATGAGTCCTCCTTTCTTTTTGTTTAAAATTTTGCAGAAGATGTCAAGTATAGTTAAGGAGCATCATGATCATACTACACAATCCATCTTCCATCATGGTTTAATCAAGCTCATTATTAGCACTACTCTACAAAGAGAAGGGAAGACATGGGATTATTTTCTTTTCTAGTCTGGTTTCCAAATTAAGCAGGAAGAGCAGCAAACCAAAAAACATGTAGACAAAGGGAAAACCCTAGTTAGGAAACTAGGTCAGAAAATCAAGGTTGAAGACAAAAAGGATATTAATCTTGAAGAGGTGACAGAACCCTCGAAGGGAGACTACGAGCCTAAAAAGTTTTCAGCTGACAGTAAAGGCAAATATTTGTTGTGTACAAAAAAAAAGGTCAGCCTGTACAAGATAGGGCACCAGTAGAAACTTTCATGGAGGAGAAAATTGTTGTCACAGAGAATATTGCTGTAAAGGAAGAAAACATTCAGGTCCAGCAAAGAATCCCAATCACTATTCTATCAGAGGATGAAGGATATCTGTTAGAAGAAGATGAATTCACTGTCAAAACTGAAACTAGGGTTGGTTCATGTAGGGAATTCTCCAGTCTAGAAGATAAGACAGTCATACCTAAGAAAAAGAAAATCAAGGTTAAATCTATGGAGTTTGCCATAGTTAAACATCAAGGTAAAAGTTTGAAAATGATGGGAGAGCTTGCCTCAACATGGATACCCAAAACTAGGCCAAGAAACAAGTTGAGGTTGAATATGAAAAAGTTACTGAACCCTAGGATAAATACAAAAGAGATTACTGTGCTTGATGATGATTCTTCAGATGAAAAGCCAAATATTGAGAAATAAGCAGTTCTAAAAAGTTCAGTCTCTCATCATACAAAGGGGAAAAAGCCATTGAAGTCAGCAGAAGAGGCTAGTCTCACCGAGACTAAATTATCAGCTGTCTTTTTGGAATTAAGAAGTGAAATATTGAAAGAACAACAGAAAAAGGAAGTTGAAGTCTCTGATTCTGAAGACCAGCAGTTGATAGATGAAACAACACCTACTGAAGCAGCTAATTAGGAAAGCCATATGGTTCATGGTGTGTCTTCAGAGCTGTTGCCAAAAGATGAATACATTTTCAGAAAGCTAGATATTCCATGGCTACCCAGTGAGATATAGGATACCATAACAAGGAAGGTTTTTGACTTAGACAAGCAGAACCTGCAAAGAACCATCAAACAATACAAGCATCAAATGGATTATATGCAGGAATTAAATGATGGTTTGATCCTAGAAAATAGAAGACTCAGGGAGGATTTACAGGAAGTAAATGATCATTATCAAGAGCTTACTGTAGTTTCCAAGGAGGCCCTGAAGAGAAAGAGAAGCACAGATTTACAATGTGCAGAATTGAAGCAGAATGTCAAAGGCTTGCAGCAGCAGAATGAAGAACTTACAAGAAGGTTAGCAGATATGGAAGCTGAGCAGAAGAGAGCTAGGAAGAAGGCCCAAGCTTTGGATGGAATAGCCTTACTAGCTGAAGCTGCAAAAGACCTTTGAGTTTGTTAGTTAGTCAGTTACTTGTTATGTCTTTTGAGAAATACTTTAGTTAGTTATTTATTGGTTATGTTTTTGAAGAAATACTTTATTTTGTAAATTATAATTTCACTTTATTCCATCGATGACTTGGGTCAAGATAGTTAGGGTTTAGACCCTAACTGATTTTTTGAGGAACAGTATTTAGATAGATGAGAAAGAGAGCAAAGGGTTCTACTTTTTGGCTGGCTTAAGGAGGTCTGTGACTTGTTTATGAGCTAAGTATTATAACTCTCATGTGTATTTGTTGAATAGAATTATGAAATATATGATCCTTTACACCCTTCAATCTATGTTTTGGCTTCATTTTTAACTTGTTTAGTTACATTATTGATAAATTCATTGTTGGTTTATGGTTTATATGCTGGTAGTGCTTGTCTATTGTGAATGAACTTCAATGTCATGTTCTATTAGATATTGGTAATTATATTACGCATCTCTGTTTTTCTTTGCTTATGATTCAGTTCATATTTGGCTCATGAATGTATTCCCTTCAATCACCAAACTTTACAACCAAGAAAAACCTTTCAGAAACCCTAAAACCTAGTTTGCTTGTTTGAATATTTGAGATTGTGTTGGCTTGTTTCTTTGTAGCCTGGAAACAATTTCTGGCACAAACATCTTTGGCGCCGTTGTCAGGGACAAAGTTGAAGACATATTTTCCCTGGGATACTTATCAGTTTTACTGGTTTTAAGAGGTGAACTTAAACCAACACATTTTTAAGGCTACTTTTCACCAGATTTGTCACAGTGGCTACTAGATGAGTGGGAACTAGGAACAAACCTATTTCACCATTGCAGTTGGGTGTTACAGACCCTGAACAGATATTGAGGACAGTAAGAAAGATTAGAAGATCTTAGTCATTACCCTCCCTATCTGACCCTGACCAGTTAGATGGTTCATTAGCTTCATCTGTGTTAAGAAAAGAAGAGGACACTTCACCTTGGGTAAAACCAACAATTCCTGACAGTAGTTTCCAAATTTTTACCAATCCTCAATCGTTCAGAAAAGCTAAAACTGCCTCTCCTAGTAAGATACCTCTATTTCAATTGAAAGTAGGTAAAAACCCATTTCAGCCAAGTTCTAGCCAAACCTCTTCATCACCAAAATCAGTCAGTCCTAAAATGGCAGCCCAAAACCATCCCATAGACATGATGGACCGAATGGTTGCAGCCAGATATGCACCATTGGTTTTGCCTCATCCTTTAAATGCACTGCCTGGGGGTGACTATCAGAAATATTTGCCTAGATTCAATGGATAGGGAGAAACTATAGCTGAAGAACATTGGGAGGCTTTCCTTAGTTATGCTGATAACCAAAACATTGAGGCCAAGGATGTATGGATGAGAATGTTCGTGCAGAGCCTTGATGGAGATGTAAGGAAATGGTTTAGAGAGTTACCTGCTAACTCAATCACTATCATTGAAGAACTTCATGATCTCTTCATGAGACAGTGGGGTGACACTAAAGACCATACATACTATATAACTGAGTTTGGAGCTCTTAAGAGGAAAAAGGATGAAACTATTGTGGACTTTTCAAAGAGGTTTAACAAGATGTACAGTAGAATTCCTGCAGAAATAAAACCTACAGAAACATTAGCTAAGCTGACATATGCAAATGCTTTCGATAATGAATTCTCTTTATTACTAAGAGAAAGGAGGCCTATTTCTTTACTGAATATGCAAGATGCAGCTTTGGAGGTATAATCTAACATATTGGCTTCTAATAGATTGAAGAAGGAAACAGCTCAGCAGCTCCGGGAGGTTCAGCTTCTCATTCTGCTGAAGGGAAGATTGATGAAATGGCTAATTTGGTGAAGATTTTGACTGCAAAATTGAACAAATTAGAGCTTGAGAAAGATTCCAGCAAGCCTGTCCCAGAAGGTGAACGAAATCCTAACAATCAGAATCAGTTTAGAAGGCAATTTTCTCCCCATTTCATGCCTAGAGAACGAAGGAATAATGATATCCAGCGAGAAAGGAGACAAAATGAGGACCAAAGAGTGCCACCACCTCTGTAGAACAATGCGGCTGATGAGGAAGAATTTGATGATGAGTTGATCTTTGAAGAGACTGATCAAGATATGAATCATTTTGGAGAAGGATTGTCTGGGGTTTTTGTTACTGAGGAAGAGTTTCTAAATGCTGAATACTATGATGCTGACATGTTTGAATCAGAGGATGATTTAGGTGTATAAAAGACTGCTGTAACTGTTGCTGTCTGTCAAAATGAACTTAAGAATACTATGAACCTGAGGTCAGGTCCAAAATAGGTGGTACAATCCCCGAAGAAGAAAGCAACTGTCCCTGCTAAACAAGCATCTGATCCTGTGACAGAGAAAAACCAAGTTTCAGAAAAAACAAAGAAGACTACAGAGGTTGAAGAGGTAAGTAAAACTGTTCAGAATTTCAGCCTGGAAAATGAATTAGGAAAGTTAAAGATTCCTATACCTTTAACTAAATTGATGAAAAACCCTTCATATAAAGAATCAGTCCTTAAAATTCTTAATTCAATAAGCATTCAACCTATTTTAGACACGGTAAATTTGCAAGAAGAAAACCCCAGGATTTTCATTGGATTAGCCCTGGCTGAAAAGACTTAAAATGAAGCAGGTGCTTCACCTCCATTCTACATCACCCTGATAGTCCATGAACAGATGATTCATAATTGCTTGTTAGATTCGGGTGCCTCCTACAATTTAATGCCAAAGGCTGTTATGGAGGCTTTAGGGCTGAGTATTACCAAACCTTACCATGATCTGTATGCCTTTGATTCCCGAGCAGTGAAGTGTTTAGGGGTAATAAAGGACATGGTTGTCAGCCTCACTCAATTACCCATGAAAAGTGTGATCATGGATGTTGTGGTAGCTGATATTACACTGAAGTTTGGGTTACTTCTTTCAAGGTCTTGGGCAAAGAAGGTTGGTGGGACCTTACAAATGGATATTTCATATGCTACTATTCCAGTGTTTGGAGGAGAAAATAGAAGGTTGTACAGAGAGCTTCAATTTTCCTACATTGTGATAGATGACAAGAACCCTACCAATCACCCACTGTATGCTGTCGATAAAGACTTGGGTACTTGCATGTTACATTTTATATAGGAAGATAGTACTGCTGGTTTGTTACAAGTTGAGAAAGAACAGCCAGTGAAATGCAGCAGAGAACAGGAAGATGAGCTATGGAAATTATACTTTGATGGGCCCTCTTGTAAAGAGGGTGCAAGTGCAGGGGTTCTTCTCATATCCCCTGGAGGTGAAACAGTAAAGCTGATGTATAAATTGGAGTTTATTACTACAAACAATACTGCTGAATATGAAGCTTTGCTATTAGGATTAAAAGGTGCTAAAGATTTGGGCATTCAGCAGATTGCTGCATTTGGCGACTTCGAATTAGTTGTTCAGCAGGTGAAGAGCAACTATCAAGTGAAGCAGGGTTTGCTGAAAGTCTATCGAAATGAGGTATGGGACATGCTTTAGAATTATTTTGTAGCTTTTAACATTACTCATATTCCAAGAGACCATAATCAGACTGCAGATTCATTGGCCTTGGCTGCCACACACTTTAGAATCCCCAAGACCACTTAGTTGAGATATCCCATTGAAGTGAGGTATAGACCATCTGTACCTGATAATGTAAAGCAGTGGAGAGTGTTTGAAGATGACATTGAGATTAAGAAGTTTCTAGAGCTTACCCATGATTTTTCAAATTCCATGATTGATCAAGAGGAAGATGAAGGGGATGAAGAGGTGGAAGAGATTGCTGAAAATGAAATAGCTGGACATAAAATCATTGAATTAAAGAGCAATTTCATCCCAAAAGGTTTGGTACCTCTGGAAAGAATATTTACAAAGGATGATACACTTTCAAATCCTGTTGTTCAGTCTTCAGAATAGAATGTGGTAGAGTGTAATATTGGTTCTGCAGAACATCCTAGAATGGTCAAAATTTCTAAATCACTTACAGCTGAACAAAGAAATAGGTATATTAAACTGTTAAAAGAGCATGTAGATGTTTTTGCATGGTCTTATGAGGAATTGAGAACTTATGACACAGGAATCATACAGCATAAAGTCCCTTTAAAACCAAGTGTCAAACCTTTTCGTCAGAAATTAAGGAAGATTAATCCAGCCTTGTTTCCTGTTATTGAAAAAGAAGTGAAGAAGCTATTGGATGCCAAGATCATAGTGCCTCTTAGGTATTATTCATGGGTGGATAATCTGGTTCCTGTTAGAAAAAAGAATGGAGAGATCAGGCTATGTGTTGACTTCAGAAATCTGAACAGGTCTTCCCTAAAGGATAATTATCCCCTTCCTAAAATTGAACAAATATTGCAGAAAGTAGTTGGAGCACAAAGGATCTCAATGGTTGATGGTTTCTTAGGGTACAATAAGATTTCTATGCATCCTGATGATAAGGAGAAGACAGCTTTCACTACTCCTTGGGGAACTTTCATGTATGATAAGATCCCCTTTGGTCTAATGAATGTGGGAGCCACCTTCCAAAGGGCTATGGATATTTCTTTTGTCAGAGAAAAGGACAATTTTGTGGTAATCTACTTGGATGATATTACTGTTTTTTCACAATCAGATGATGAACATTTGAAGCATTTGAAGCAGACTTTCCTGAAGTGTAGAAATTTTGGTTTGTCCTTGAATCCAAAGAAGTCACACTTTGCTGTACAGGAAGGTAAATTGCTTGGTCATTTAGTGTATGATGATGGTATAAGGATTGATCCTGAAAGGGTAAAAGCTATATTGAAAATAAGTTTACCCAGGAGTAAAAAGGATGTCCAATCATTCATTGGTAAAATCAACTTTCTATGTTGGTTTATACCAAACTTTTCTGAAACTATCAAACAGATCACAGTCATGTTGAAAAAAGATCAGGAAGTCAGGTGGACCACTAAGGAAAAGAATGCATTTGAGAAGATCAAAATGGCTCTTACTGAAGCTCCTGTATTAGTAAGCCCATATTTTACCAAAGTGTTTCTTACATTTTCATTTGCATCAGAGGATACAATAGCAGTTGTTTTGTTGCAGAAGAATAAGGAAGGACTGGAGCAGCCTATTGCATTCTTCAGCAAAAATCTCAGGAATTCTGAACTAAAATACAGTATCTTAGAAAAATAGGCCTATGCTCTGGTAAAAGCTTTAAATTTTTTCAGAATCTATGTTCTGCATTCTAAAGTTATTTCATTTGTGCCTAATGCTGCTATAAAAGATGTTTTAACACAACCTAATAGTGAAGGGAAAAGAGGCAGGTGGATTGCTAAAATCATGGAGTATGATGTAGAGATCAGACCTACCAAACTTATCAAGGGACAAGGTTTAGCCAAGCTGCTGGCTGAATCAAATTGTCAGGCTCTAGGATTGCATGTCATGGCTGAAGAATTAGCTCAGGAAGAAGATCAAGCAATAATAGAAAAAGAGAAGATCATGGACTATTATTCATCATCTACATGGTATGCAGACATTGTATATTTTCTGTTGTTTTTGCAATGTCCTAAGCATTTAGATAGGAAAGATGCTAGATCTTTAAAGATTAAAGCTACTAAGTATTGTCTAGTGGAAGAGCAGTTGTTCTGGAAGGACCCAGGTGGTATTCTACTCAGATGTTTGGACAAATCTGAAATTGAAGGAGTAATTTCTGAATCTCATGAGGGTGCTTGTGGAGGGAATAAGTACTGGAAGACAACAACATACAGGATTTTAAGAGCTGGATATTATTTTCCCTCTTTGTTTGCAGATGTTTATCAGCAGGTAAGAGCCTGTATCCCTTGTCAGAAGTTTGCTGGCAAACAAAAATTGTTGTCATTGCCCTTGAAACCTATTGCAGTAAATGCTCCTTTCCAGCAATGGGGTCTGGATTTTATTGGAGAAATAAATCCAACTTCCTTGGGACAACACCATTGGATTCTAACTGCAACATACTTCTTTACCAAATGGGTGGAAGCCATCCCTACTAGGAATTCCACAGAAAAGGTAATCATGGAATTTATTGAGGAGAATATCCTTAGTAGGTTTGGTTGTCCTCAGAAATTAGTAACAGATAATGCAAATTCTTTCAAGTCCAAGGCAATGGAATCCTTTTGTAAAAAGAATGGTATCTTGCTGAAGCACTCAACTCCTTACTATCCCCAGGGTAATGGTTTGGCTGAATCCTCGAATAAAAACATCATCCAGAGTATCAAAAAATTGCTCAAGCATAACAAGAGATCATGGGATTCAATGCTGAAATATGCATTGTGGGATGATAGGATAACAGTCAAACAGGCAATTGGAACTTTTCCTTTCCAGTTAGTGTATGGTACAGATGTAGTTTTTCCTGTTCAATTGGGAATCCCAGTGATGAAGTTTCTTCAGAATTCTCAGGAAGATCCAAATGATATGCAGAGAAGGATTTATGAGATGATAGAGTTGTAGCAGAACAGGGAAAAGGTGGAAGAAAGAACACAGTTGTACAGATTGAAGATAAAAAGAAGATGATAGGAATATCAAAGAAAACACTTTCTCAGTTGGTGATATGGTTTTAAGGTGGGATGCAAGGAAAGATCAAAAAGGGAAGCATGGTAAATTTGACAACCTCTGGTTTGGCCCTTTCCTAGTGTCTAAGATTTTGGAGAATAACACTTTTGTCCTGCAGTCTTTGGAAGGTGAGGAATTGTCAAGTCCTGTCAATGGACGATTCCTCAAGCATTTTTACAGTCGTTGAGGATATTTTCACTTTTCATTGTATATACCGGTGTGAGTGAAGCATAATAAGGACTCCATAACCTAATGGAAATTTTGCAGACTATTAGGTAGCAGAAAATAAGGCACTGGTCTACACGTTCTTGAAGCCTCACAGGGAGGACTTCACCCTGCAGTTGGAGCCAGATGTTAAGTCATGAACTTGTTTTCTTCAATTTTATATTTTGATTGTCATTTTTATTTTTAAGTTTGCTTATTTGCTTAAGTTTGCTATTTTACTTACTTTAGAAAAATTTTGGTTTTAAGTGAAATTTTTGAGTTTTGCCTTTAAGTTTTTTATTACTTTTGTTCTTCTTAAGTCCCGAAGGGTTTTTTTTAGGACATTATATGGATTAACTAATTCACAAACAACATCATGATCATAGTTTATCACTTAAAGCTCATTTAAAGTGGAAATAATGACTAAAGCATCGCCAAAATTGAATTTGAACTATTCTTGTAGCGCAACAACGAAAAGTTTACACTGCGGTGCTACAAGAATATCGCGGGCGTCGAAATCGCCGGTTTTTAAGCAATTTTCTCCCACGATTTTGGTTTTTAGATGACTAATCACATGCTTAAAGGGTTTTGATACGTCTTTCTTTAGTAATGATCATGCAAACAGGTGCATTTTACAACATGAAGGAGATCGTGGCAAATCATTAGTTAGAGTTGGGCGAATTGTGACAGGTAGACAAACGAGCCTAGATTCAAGTGAAAGGAGTTCTCCATACATGCATTACAAAACTGGAGACTAAGTGGAGTGAGGAAATTTGCTTAAAATCTGGAAGTTGCGGTTACAGAGGAGATTTAGGGATTTCACAGTTACAGAGAAGATTTAGGGCTTTCTCGTCGCGCCAGCTGGAAGTAAATTGGAGACCCGAAGACACTTGTATAGTTAAATTTTACAATCAAATAGCTCAAGGATTGATTTTAAACACCTACAGCAAGATAGGAATAAGGTATTCCGCGTTAACCTGATAGTTGCTGCTAAATTAGGGCTTTCCCAGTAAAGCTTGTTTTGTTAAAATTGATTAAGGAAAACATAAATGTATGCTTTAAACAAAACTCCTGTCGAAGAGATATCAGTCTAAGAGGTTTTTAGATGTTGTGGCAAGTGAAAATTTGAAAGGTAGCAGTTGTATTGAACAATGACCCTGTCAAAGACTGAAATTATGGTAGGGTGAAGATTTGTGCAGTTTGTGGTGACCAAAGTTTCACAGATTTATTTGTTACCTATAAACAATGCAATGAATGAGCTGAGCATGTGAATTGCATGAAGACCTAGTCTTATTAGGTGCTACAAAGCTGACTGGTTTTGGTGTTAAATACAAGTTGGAGCAGAAAACGAGCAGAGATAAGATTGCTCTCATATCATTATAACACACAGATGTCTTTATACATTCTAGAGAGGGTCTAGCATCAAAATGAATATATGAGATGGTAGCTATTTTCAGCAACAGTTTTATTGAAGAGTTTGTGGCACTCTGTTGACCTAAAATTACTCAATCCTGATGTAAAGCTTGTCCTACATTGAAAGCAAAAACAAACTGTTAAAAAAAAATCAAGAGAAAATAGTCAAGGAAAATCGAACAAAGTTGATTACCGAAACCCTAGAAGCTTGAGGAGAAAAGAGGAGCTGTTAGGTCATTCAGAGGGCTTTAAAATTACACAAGTTTCAGCCATTGAAAATAGATGGGAAAAAGTGGCAAAACCAATAGGGCTGAGCCCACTGAGATGAAATGGATTGACCAATTTCCAGGTTGTGCAGATCTTTTTAAGAATGCTGGTTGGTTGGATTTCTTCAAGAAGATCGATGGCTATAACACTGAGGTCTCTTATAAATTTGCCCAATGCTATAACCGGGACATGGTAGTATTTGATACTCTAAAGTTTAAGTTGACTGTGGAGCTAGTTGCTGAAGCTACAGGAGTCAGAAATGAAGGTGAAATGTGGTTCAAAAAGCTGCCTTTCACCTTTAATGCCCAAAGGTACCTTTTACCTGGCATTACTCTAGACTGGAGCAAAGGAATACTAATCCAGAATTTCAGAGATGAGTGGGTGGATCCCATTAAAGTCCTACAAAGCTATATCACCTGTGAGGGGAGATATTCCTATGTCTTCAAATATCATTTTAGGCTCTTAAAGCATCTGGTTGGTGAATCCAGAATGAGTCTTCCTTTCTTTTTGTTTAAAAGTTTGCAGAAGATGTCAAGTAGAGTTAAGGAGAATCATGATCATACTACACAATCCATCTTCCATCATGGTTTAATCAAGCTCATTATTAGCACTGCTCTACAAAGAGAAGGGAAGACATGGGATTATTTTCTTTTCTGGTCTAGTTTCCAAATTAAGCAGGAAGAGCAGTAAACCAAAAAACATGTAGACAAAGGGAAAACCCTAGTTAGGAAACTAGGTCAGAAAATAAAGGTTGAAGACAAAAAGCATATTAAACTTGAAGAGGTGACAGAACCCTCGAAGGGAGACTATGAGCCTAAAAAAATTTCAGCTGACAGTAAAGGCAAAGATTTGTTGTGTACAAAAAAAAAGGTTAGCCTGTACAAGATAGGGCACCAGCAGAAACTTTCATGGAGGAGAAAATTGTTGTCACAGAGAAGATTGTTGTAAAGGAAGAAAACATTCAAGTCCAGCAAAGAATACCAATCACTATTCTATTAAAGGATGAAGGATATCTATTAGAAGAAGATGAATTCACTGTCAAAACTGGAACTAGGGTTGGTTCATGTAGGGAATTCTCCAGTCTAGAAGATAAGATAGTCAGACCTAAGAAAAATAAAATCAAGGTTAAAGCTATGGAGTTTTCCACAGTTAAACATCAAGGTAAAAGTTTGAAAATGATGGGAGAGCTTGCCTCAACATGGAGACCCAAAACTAGGCCAAGAAACAAGTTGAGGTTGAATATGAAAAAGTTACTGAACCCTAGGATAAATACAAAAGAGATTACTGTGCTTGATGATGATTCTTCAGATGAAAAGCCAAAGATTGAGAAAGAAGCAGTTCTAAAAAGTTCAGTTTCTCATCATACAAAGGGGAAAAATCCATTGAAGTCAACAAAAGAGGCTAGTCTCACCGAGACTAAATTATCAGCTGTCTTTTTGGAATTAAGAAGTGAAATATTGAAAGAACAACAGAAAAAGGAAGTTGAAGTCTCTGATTCTGAAGACCAGCAGTTGATAGATGAAACAACACCTACTGAAGCAGCTAATCAGGAAATCCATATGGTTCATGGTGTGTCTTCAAAGCTGTTTCCAGAAGATGAAGACATTTTCAGAAAGCTAGATATTCCATGGCTACCGAGTGAGATACAGGATACCACAACAGGGAAGGTTTTTGACTCAGACAAGCAGAACCTGCAAAGAACCATCAAACAATACAGGCATCAAATGGATTATATGCAGGAAGTAAATGATGGTTTGAGACTAGAAAATAGAAGACTCGGGGAGGATTTACAGGAAGTAAATTATCATTATCAAGAGCTTACTGTAGTTTCCAAGGAGGCCCTGAAGAGAAAGAGAAGCACAGATTTACAGTGTGTAGAATTGAAGCAGATTGTCAGAGGCTTGCAGCAGCAGAATGAAGAACTTACAAGAAGGTTAGTAGATATGGAAGCTGAGCAGAAGAGAGCTAGGAAGAAGGCCCAAGATTTGGATGGAATAGCCTTACTAGCTGAAGCTGCTAAAGACCTTTGAGTTTGTTAGTTAGTCAGTTACTTGTTATGTCTTTTGAGAAATACTTTAGTTTGTCAGTTATTGGTTATGTTTTTGAAGAAATAATTTATTTTGTAAATTATAATTTCACTTTATCCCATCAATGACTTGGGTGAAGACACTTAGGGTTTAGACCCTAACTGATTTTTTGAGGAACAGTATTTAGATAGATGAGAAAGAGAGCAAAGGGTTCTACTTTTTGGCTGGATTAAGGAGGTCTGTGACTTGTTTATGAGCTAAGTATTATAACTCTCATGTGTATTTGTTGAACAGAATTATGAAATTTATGATCCTTTACACCCTTCAGTCTATGTTTTGGCTTCATTTTTAACTTGTTTAGTTACATGATTGATAAATTCATTGCTGGTTTATGGTTTATATGTTGGTAGTGCTTGTCTATTGTGAATGAACTTCAATGTCATGTTATGTTGAATATTGGTAATTATATTATGCATATTTGTTTTTCTTTGCTTATGATTCAGTTCCTATTTGGCTCATGAATGTATTCCCTTCAGTCACCAAACTTTACAACCAAGAAAAACCTTCCAGAAACCATAAAACCTAGTTTGCTTGTTTGAATATTTGAGATTGTGTTGGCTTGTTTCTTTGTAGCCTGGAAACAATTTCTAGCACAAAGAGGAACTTCTATTTTTAGTCTTAAAAGAGTGTAAAGCCTCCTGAGTGATACCAATTGGTTCTACAATTTTCCTATTCTTAAGAAATCCAAACTGCTCAGGAGATATGGACTTGTCTAGGAAGGGTTTTAACCTGAGATCCGCAATATTGGTAATGAGTTTATACACCAGGTTGCAAAGGGAAATGGGTCTGAACTCTGCAAAGGTAAGAGGTTTTTATCTTTTAGGTATCAAAGCTAAGAAGGTATCAAAGCTAAGGGTGATCCTTCCTTCAGTTTTGGAACATTCTATAGCAGCCTGAAGGTCCCTTCCCAATAACTTGAAGAATGCTAGGAATAATTCAACTGGCCACCCATCAAGACCAGGGCTCTTGTCCCTCTTGAAATAAGTCAAGGCCACCCCAATTTCCCCCAAAGAGACCTCCGAGGAGAAACTGTCAGCCTCATCCCTAGAGATAAATGAAGGAAACAGTTTTATTAGCTTGAGTTGTGCCACAATATTGGACTGGTTATCATCCTCGAAGATATTTGAAAAATATCTAATACCCAATTCCTTTAAACCCACCTCATCTTCCACCTAGGATCCATTCTCATCTTTTAGTTCCCAAATAGCATTTTGATTTCTGTGCACCAATGCCACAGAGTGAAAAAATTTAGTATTTGCATCTCCCAGTTCTGCCTAGGTAACCCTACTCTTCAATTGCAATGAAAGGACCTCATGATAAAACAAGTGTTTCTTTTTCTTTCTGAGCTCAGAAAGCCAGTTCTAATCCTCCAGAGAGAGAATGCCCGAAACAGAAGAGGACAAAAGTGCCCTAATTTCCAAATCAAGAACAAGGGATTCCTTCTTCATCTCTGAGGTCTTTGTATGAGTCCATTCTTTAAACTTTTTCTTCAACAAATAGAGCTTTTGGGAAAGGTAATTCATGTCATCTAGCCGGTCCTTGGGAAGTAACATGGGCCAGACTTATTTAACCATTTGTGTGAAGTCCTCATCAAGGATCCAAGCACGATTAAACTTAAAAGGGTAATGGTATACCCTATCCCCTGCCATCCATTCAAGACATATGGGATAGTGATCAGAAACAATTGAAGGTGAGGACCAAACACGATACCTAGGTAGGGATGTGACCAAATTAGAATATATCAAAAACCTATCAAGTCTTTTACTGATGCCCTCATCCCCAGCCCTACCATTCCTTCAGGTAGGCCCTGCACAACAAGGGGAAATATCCACCAAATCACAGTCAGAAAAGAGTTATGTAAAGAAGGGTCCAAGAGGATGAATCATTTCTTTCTTCCCCCAAATTTTTGAATCATTTAAGGTAAGTTTAGGTCACCATATAGGATCAAGTTAGGTAGATACAATAGGACCCCGTCTGCAGCATTGTTTCGGAAAAATTCTCGGTTGAGATAGGGCCCATAGCATTTCAATATCGAAAGGGTATATTGTGTGACCCTAATCCAAGCCTTAACTAATATACCCATAGAAGTTTCAAAAGCCCTACAGCGAACCTTGAGAAGGTCCCATCCAGAAAGCAGTCCTCTAGAGAGACCCTTAGCACTAGTTGCACAGAATTCCCAACCAGGCCTGAGTTTGGAGAAATCTAGGAGACATGGATAAGGACTGCACATAGTCTCTTGAAATAAAATCAAATCAGGAGAAAAGGAAGTAAGAAGAGAGTGAAGGCTCATTTTTTTGGTTGATCCTCCCAAGCCACACACATTAAGGGAGATAATTTTCATCAAGGACCACCAATGGTGGGTGACAAAGATCTAAGCACCCAGGGTTGTGAGACAGAGATATTTCTCGTAGCATTTTTAATTCTGGTCAACAATGGACTGTAGGACAAAGCACCAAAGTCCCCCACCCCAATAGGTCTTGCCTTCTTTTTTTGCTTACGAATGGTGACATTTTAGAAGTGGATAGAGTTCAATGGTAAGGTCGAAGGCTAGATGGGGGTTTTTGCAGAGAAGATGGCTAGTGATTTCTGAAGTGTAGGGTCTGAAAAAAAAGACGAAGAGTAGAGACTAGTAGATATGCAGTTTCTAGCAGGAGGACCCTCTCTCGTAAGAGGAGGAAAGTCATCAGAAGAAAAAATTGGGATAGCCTCCAATGGAGTACCAGACTCAGAACCTGAAGGGGATGGGTCTACCGAAGAAGGATAATGAGAGGAAGTGGGAAGTGTAATAAGAGGTTCCTCTAAAGAGCTAGTCCGAAGGGTATAGATAGGTGTACACCCTGATGGGGTTTTAGACAGAGCAGCATCCACTTCCAAATCATTGATTAACTGAAGATCGTGATTAGACTTATCACCAAATAAATACAAGGCATGAGAGTAATTATCTGTCATAGGATGTGTTGGAGGGGCTGTAACATGGTCCTACTGGTGCATGTCCTGGAAAGCATGGTAAGAGGAATGTCCAAAGCTTGGACTGACAATCCCATGAAGGAGAACTGGACACTCTCTACGTAGATGACCAACCACCCAACACCTACTGCATCTGAATAGGACATGTAGGCAATCCAGGCATTGATAAAAAAGATGTTCATTACAAAGGATCTCAAATTCTGTCGGGAGCCCATCAGAGATATCCAGTTCCACAAGAATTTTGTCCATCCTTTTGTCAAAGGTATGCTGAAAATCCTCTTCAACCGCCACAAAACTAACAATTGTATTTGATATTCCTTCCAGAAACCCTCGACACCAGAGCAAAAAAGGCATAGCTAGAAGAAAAACCCACAGATGATGCTTCCTAACCCGTTCATGTAGAGGGTCGAAGTGAGCATGCCAATGACTAAGGATGAGGGAACCCTTCCCAATCCTCTAGAGTGAGTCCAAAATGGCCGAAGCATGAGCATCCTCAAGAAATACAAAAACAAGCCACCCCTTTGTAAGCAAGCTTATAGTAGGTACACAGGTGAGTAAAGGTTTCCAGTGTTCATTCTCCCATGCAATCCATTCCTTCTTCCCTATATGGAAATATTCTAGTCTACCCACTAAGGCCCGGGAGCATAAAGCCTCAACACGTTCCATATAGATATCACAACCGAGAACATACCTCAGCTTTCCCTCCTAAGCTATCAAGGATTTCACTTTCCTTCTCCTTCGTGAGAGAGAAGGTCCTTCCTGCAGCCCAGTGCCAATATCTAAAGGACCCCCATGAGCCTCGGGCCCCACCATCAGGTTAGGCACAAGTGGAAAAGGAAGAAACCTCCAGGTCAACAAGAAACCAAAAACAACCCGACAAAAACCCTACAGCTGCGACAGAAGAAGTTGGAAGAGTGAAAGGTTCTCAACCCAACAGTCCAAAGTTGTGCCCAAACCCTGACCAAGAAACAAATGGAACAAGGAGACAAACCCTCTAAGAAAAATTAGTCGGTATCACAAGAAGCAAGACCAAGACAAAACCCATGGCTGGGAGCCTGACAGCAAAGAACTGCATAGCATTATCCTGGAGAAGGAGGGTCAACCCAGATGACACAATGACGAGACCTTAGGAATCTGACCGGGAACAAAGGGTTAAAAAATCCCACCACCACGAAAAGAATGGCACATCAAACTCAAGTGTTGGAGAGGATATGCAATAAGTGGAACCCCAAAGTCAACCCCATAAAGTTTGGGATAAAAAAAAGAATGCAGAGAGTACAAAAATAGAAGCAACATGATGTAAAAACCATGCACCACCCCAATAGAAACAAAAATGACAAAGGAGCAAGAAACCCTTTCAACTAAGGACAAATAGATACCAATACTCAGAACCTAGAAATGCAGCAACAGAAGGCGAAAACAGCATGCGAAATTCTGAATTTTTATATCATGGTTGGTACTAGTGCCCCAACATGGGGGAGGGACTCCATGAGGAAATACGCAAAAGGACCAGAAAGGTAAAGGTTTGAAAAGGGATAAACCAAAAAAAGGAACAACAACGAAAAACTTACCATGAGAGCCTATACTCGAGCGACACAAAGCTAGGAAGTAGAGAGATCAAAAATTCCTCTTGTATGAGCATAAGTAGAAGTGCCGAGCGCCATGGATTCAAAAATGACGAGTGCCACAGATTCAAAAACGTCGAGTGCCTTGGCTGCCAACCTGCAGGAAAACCCTAATCCCACTAGGTTTTCCCCTTTCAAGCTTAACAAAAGACCGGATGTTTAAATAGTCTATATATCCATCGAAGTGGATAATTCCTATGGGGCATGTGAAGTATCAACCTATCATCTCAAACAAACTTATTAGCATTTGTTCACCACTTGATCAAGAAGTGAGCATAAAACTTAAGCCTTTAAAAAAACTTATTAGCATTTGTTCATCACTCCATTAAGAAGTGAGCATAGAACTAAATCATTGAACACAAAATAATACATGTCATGTAAGATTAGGTCGTATGCATATTTTTGTAAATTATTTACTTTATAGATATGAATTAAATGACCAAAACTGGCACCACAACTTATATAAATTCACCTTTCATTTAATCAAAATAGTGAATTTAAAGCTCTAAAACCTTTAAAGAATCATTAAACCGTAAAATTATTATATGAAAATGAAAATACATGAATAAGATTCTTAAGAAAATATCATTTTACCACCCCTTGTTCTTGATGAAATGGTCATTTTATAACTTCGATTAGCATTCAGTTATAAACAGATTTATGCTTTTAAACACTTGGCAAATGGAGACATATAGAATGGAATTGGAAGTTTTCTATTAGGTAGGTTTTGTAACCGACACATGAAAAGAACCATATAATCCAGCGAAAAATAGATCTAAAGTGCAAACTAAAGCAAAAAGGGGAACAATCTCTGTTATAGCTGATTTTACTACACCTGATTGATCACGTATTTATGGCATTCCACGTCCCTCTACAGACTCCTTGGACCCCCTTTTCCCTTATTATACTTCTATGTTCCAATATTATCCCCAAAAAACACATGTCTATGCCTATACGCAACTTTTAAAGTTATACTCGCATGTATACTCCACTTTTGAGCCAAAACCCGCATACCTTGAGAAATGTGCATAAAGCCAAAAAAATTTGGAGTTTTCCTCATATAGTCCCAAATATATTGACGCTTGGCCTTCCATATACCTTGAGAACGCTTAGAATCGATCCTCCATTAACTATTTGGAGTGCTATATATTGAGCCTCTTGGATACATTGAAGGGGGGGGGGATTGAGAGCAAGGAAACTATATTCCATTGTTGTCTCATTTGGTATGCTTGAGTCTGCATCCCTTTGTCCCTTTGGAGCCAACAGTGTTTCTCTTCCCAAGCTTGTCTTTTCTTTGTAATATTTCCATTGAGAGATGGAGGATTGAAGTTCTAGAGGACTCGGTTTCTCAGATTCGAAGAAGTGCTGGCAGAGGTTGTCGCTATTGCATCTCTATTTTTATTAATAGAAATATCCATTTCTTGTCCAATACATGTGCATAAATATGAATATTGTATCCATGGATTTATTTATTTTTTTATACATGATTGATTATATATGCTAGAGTAGGCCTAAAACTTGAATATATAGAATGCTTGTCTTGTTTGTTGTTGTTGACAACGAATGGTGAATGCAAGCGTGTTGGAAAATCTCAATAGGGATCTACATCAACCGTCTGGAATAAGGTATGATTCATATACCTTAGTGTTAGATGTTTTTATTGCTCTTGCATATTGGAAAGGATTGATTTCTGGTGTAATTCAATCTGTTGTGGTACACCCCAAGCCATAGGAAGTTTCTCTCTGTAACAGAATTGATGACTCCACTAGGGAGGCTCCTTGTTTTTCTTTGGGGATTGGGTGCATAATGTGCTTGAATTACTCTATGTTCTCTAAGTTTATGTGTTGGGTCTAGAAGCAAGTTTACCCTTTACGTTGAAATAATTTTGGTCTTGGCTTATCATTTTACCCTCTTTTTCTTCATGTACGTGATTTTTTGCTTCATAGTTTCGTATACACATGGGTTTCTTCTAAATTCCCACATATGTACGCATTTTTTCTGTGAATAGTCATATCTGCCTCTTTTTTTAGATTTATTTGGATGATTGGAAGTTGTTGGGAAAGTTATGAATGTTCCTAAGTCTTCCTGAATGTTGGTGGTGCCTGTACACTGCCCTAGTTTCTGACCAGAGACCCTTTTTTATTTGCTTTTGACTAGATGTTGTTCTTGTCATCTTTTTCATTTTTGTTTTTGGATTAGTGCATTAGGTCTCTTTTATCTTGGTTCCTTTCTTGGATGTTGTCTGTGAGTGGTTGCAGGGTATGAGAGTTTTAGATTCGTTTATTGCTTTTACATCTCATTTATTTCAAAAAATACAAAAATATTTTATTTTTGTATATTTATGCATTGTTGCATCTTTGCACCTGCATGGTACTTGAATTAGGTTTTATTATTGAAGTTATAGTCAGGTTTTCATTTCGGAATGATTGAATTAACATTTGAAGGAAAAAACATGCATCTCATGTAGTGGCATACCCCATTTTTCATTTAGACAAGATTGCACTTGGCATTGTTTGTTAGGTGTGCCCATTTATTTCATTGTTGAGTCATCGTATCATTGGTTGTATGGTCATTTCCCTTTGAGTAATCACAGCCATTAAAATCAACACTTAAATTAAAATGAATTACACATTTTTCTTTGTTAGGGTACATCAACAAGATTTGGATTTAGAGTCTTGGAATAGTTCATTGTGATTTAATTCTCCAAGACTACTAAACGAAACAAGTAGGTCTCTGTCCAAGTGAGAGAGTGAAATCCTTGGTATAATTAGTGTTCTCGAGAAGCTCCTCTTACATAGGAGTTAAGCACAAGGTAGTGTACACAATTTTGGTTGGGATAGCCCCTGGCCACTTTCTGTGAGTGCTAGAGATATTTCCAGGATCGTATTCATATCTGGGGGATTTTGATGTACCGGTTGGTGATTTTGAGATTTGGGATTTGCTACCCTGCCCATATGGTCTATCCTGCTTGTGATTGTTTTCCTGAGCATTGGTTATATTGGGGTGACCTTAGTTGCCTCACCTAGGTATCACAGGGGGTACTTGCAAAGGTTTTTCCGTGAGTGTCCTAGCCAGGTAGCGGGCGGACAGCACAGTCACTTTATGAGTTGAAGCTGAGGGCCACTATAATTGGTTACATGCCTTCACTTGTAGTGTATGGGAGTATCAAGCCTTTCCTAGGAGAGACATACATGTTTCATTTGGGATCTCACGTATCCTCCCCTTGGTTTGCTTATATTTTGGTTGTATATTTTCTTAGGAGTGTGCTTTGTGTACGCTAGATTGCTTTATGGTACGTAATTAGGTTTAGTATTTTTATTTTTGTTGAGTCATAGTGGATCCGGGAGTGGCACTCCATCATTCTCATCATTTAGCAGGTCTTTCACCTTCTATGTCTCCTCCTCCTTTTGGAGAGAGAATCAAATAGTCTGGGCGGACCGATACTCACTTTGATTCACACACAAATCTCAACATGAGTCATTCATCTGAGATCCTGGAGAATCCCCCTTCTCCACCCCCCTGGGCGGAGATTATACCTAACATTTTATATAGGACTCTAGAGGATCCTGATCACTTTCAGTTTGGGGCATCACATAATGCATTATCACAGTTTCTAGACTATATAAACTCAAACTGCTAATATTTTCACATATTCCAAGCGATGAGACTCGTCTGACACCCTCTAGCACTAGCTTTAGATATGGCATGTCTGGACTTCCTGAGACCGGACCGACACCCAATGTCAGATCTGGTGTTAACCCTAGTGCTACACCTAGGGGCACTGCCATTCCTTTCCAAGTGGATAGGTTTGGTAGTAGTCATATTGCACTTTCTAATCCTGCAGTGGGAGGATCCTCACACACGCAACCTATACCTAGTACTAGTATTCCCATTCATGGAAGAAACCCTAGACATGTGAATATTGGGAACAAAAGTTATATCTCATCCCATGTTCCATCGTCTTTTGCACCTGTTCCTTCAAATGTGTTTATAATGACACATCGTGCCCCTAACTTGCATAGTCCTTTGCGCCAGAGTTCTATCGTTAGCCATGTTGTTCATGCGGCTGCACACACCATAGTGTCATAAGGCTATGTGCCTTCTTATGTGTTAGGAGGGTGTTTACCACATTATGTACCACCTTATACACCACCTTATGGGTACGGGACTCAACTGACTTATCAGTCTTATAACTATGGCTTCGTAGCACCCCACTCTCAAGGTATCCTAAACTAAAATGTTCCCATCCACCCTTTTATGGGTCAAATAGGATGAGGATACTATCCCACTGACCAAGGCCATGGTGTTTACAACAATTAGACCTATGTGACCCAATATTATCAAGGAGCGTGGAATCAAATTCCACAGGCTAAGCTCCCTTTCTTAGCGACGTTAAATTTTCCTTACTTATCGAGATTGACTAATGATCTGGTGTCTCATGATCTGACATGGCTGGTTGTCCCTCCCAAGCATCCTTTGGACATTCCAAAATTAGAAAGTAAGACAGGTGAGGACCTTGGTGAGCACGTCACAAATTTCCACCTATGGTGCTCTTTGAATTCATTGAATAATGATTCTTCTCATTTAAGACTATTTCAATGCACCCTCATGAGTCCTATAGTGGAGTGGTATATAGAGTTACCTGGGGGCACATTTCGGACCTTTAATGATTTATCCATGACCTTCCTTAATCACTTTCAGCTACCTGTGCATTACGATGTTGGTACTGGACTCTTGTTGACATTTCGGTGGGATAAAGCCACCCATATATCTGATCATATTCAAGAGTGGCATAGATGAAAGCAATTGATTAAGGCTCACATTCCACCAGAGTTTCTTTTGGAGAGGTTCCTCAAATATTTATATAGACTTGATTTATGCTCACTCTGGGATTTTATATTGTCAGAATATTATCATTCAAGCTAGCATTATGATCTTAGGATCTTATCTAAGAGAATAACATGCACAGCAATAAAACACAAGAGACAATGAACACAAATATTTTCCTCGGGGAAACCATAAAGGAGAAAACCCCGTAACTTCCTCAGAGATAGAATCAACACCAAAAGTAAAACCCAAAAACATAAAGATGATCTCCTAACAACTGTAGTCTCTCTCTTGTCCCAAAAACTTCTCTCTCACTCATGCGCCCCAAATTTGAGTGAGTGTGTGTATGTTAAATAGAGAGGCTCACTCTCTATTTATATTCTTTCGTTCACTTAATGTCCACTCCAACATGTCGGCCTCACTTAACAGTTACTTACTAGAGCCGACATCTCTAAGAGATTCTAATAACCCTAGTGCCCCACAACTTATGGGGACTTTTCCCTCTGATCAACAAGGAGGTTTAACCTTGACTTAGATGGTGGGTACTATTGCCCCAACTTACAATAACTCACCTAGGGACGAATTCTCTAGGATAGTCTAATAACCCTAGGGCCCCACAACTGTGAGGACTTTAACCCTTGAAAAATAGGAGGGTTACCCACAATGACTTGACATGACTTGTTTACATTATTGAATCTCCCAATAGGCACATTGGGGCATGATGTGACTTCAATACATTATAGACACTTCTTGGAATAAACATTGGGGTACAATACATAAGATATACAGGTAAATACATTCTGAAGTTACAAATACATCAACACTCCCTCTTAACTAGGAAGGTATTCTCTTGACACAATTTGTCAGTACTGGTATTCTTCTCTGTATTAACTGGATCATCTCGTCATCTTCATCTTCAAGTTACCTTCATCACTAGATCTGGATCATCATCGCTATATATGGATCATCACTCGATCTAGATCATCTTGGGGACATCATCACTGTATTTGGGTCATCACTCGATCTGGATCATCACGGGGACATCATCACTGGATCTGGATCATCACTCAATCTAGATCATCACTATTGTATCATCATCACTGCATATGGATCATCACTCGATCTGGATCATCACTGGGTCATCATCATAGGTGCTATCTCATGATTCTTCTCATCACAGGAAGTTATATAGAGCCAGCCCTTTTTCATGCTGGTTGTAGGCCTAGCCTCCATGTAGGTCTTCTTCAGTGCTTATATCTTACCCTAAGTCTAGCACTCACATCTGACCATGAGAGGAACACATCCAACACCATGTCAAAAAGGCATAGCACTTACATTCCCCAACATGATAGGACACAACTACTATCATCTGTGAAAAGGCATAGCACTCACATCCACCAGCATGGTAGGACACAGCTACTACCATCTGTGGAAAGGCACAACACTCACATCCACCAGCATGGTAGGACACACCTACTACCATCTGTGGAAAGGCACATCACTCACATCCACCAGCATGGTAAGACACACCTACTACCATCTATGGAAAGGCATAGCACTTACAATCACCAGCGTGGTAGGACACACCTATTACCATCTGTGAAAAGGCTCAGCACTCACATCCACCAGCATGATAGGACACAACTACTATCATCTGTGGAAAGGCTCAGCACTCACATCCACCAGCATGATAGGACACAACTACTATCATCTGTGGAAAGGCTCAGCACTCACATCCACCAGCATGATAGGACACAACTACTATCGTCTGTGGAAAGGCACTGCACTTACATTTGATCATGTGGGAACCAATCCTATAGTCACATCATAATGGACCTCAGCCCTAGGATGATGATTCCTGGTAATTGGCTAGGTACCTCCATTCAAAGAATGGAAATAATCCTTATATCTGATCATGTAGGAACCATTCCTATAGTGACATCATAATGGCTATCAACCCTAGGCTAAGGATTCCGGGTAACTGACCAGGTACCTCCATTCATAGAATGGAAATATCCCTTATATTTGAGAATGTAGGAACCAATCCTACAGTCACATCAGAATGGCTCAACACTCACATCTGACATGGAAGGAACCAATCCTCTCACCATGATAGAATGGATCAGCCCTTACATATGACCATGGAAGAAACCAATCCTCTCACCATGTCAGAATGGCTCACGGACTCATCACTTCCATTTGGAGGAAACCTTGATCTGGAGAACACCAAGCTTCTCCTTGAAGTACTCAAACTTCACTCTATTCATTTCTAGCATAGAATCATATCAGGACTGATTACGTCCAAGGATAACCTGCGATCTTCGCCAGGATTGATTAAATCTGAGGACAACCTAAAGGACCGATCATGTCTAAGCAACCTACGAGCTTCGCCAGGGTTTATGCTCAAACAACCCGTCTCACTGGCTATGCTAGAATTCCCTCTCGAGAGAGATCTTGATATGGACCACATACTGGAGCTTCACTTCTCCTCTTTGCATCATACAAAAATGCAAGTCATATCAATCAAATAAAATAGTATTTTTCAAAAGAAACATACTACCTCCCAAATAGCAGGTGGCAACATATTTTTCCTCAGTTGTACTCAGTTCCATGCAGGACTCCATCTTTCCAAACCAAGAGATCACACTTGATCCCATACTGAAGTAGCACCTGGAAGTTCTCTTCCTATCAATGGCACTGCCTGCCCAATACGAATCCTCATAACCCTCCAGGTTAATCTTCTCATTCGCCTCATACTTGAGCCCATAATCAACTGTACCCATCAGGTACCTCACTGCATGCTTTACAACCATCAGGTGAACATGTCTCAATGTTTTCACAACAAAGAAAATATCTAGTCTTGTATTCGTCAGGTACATCAAGGAATAAATCATCTAATGATACATCGTGGCATCAACCGACTCTGATGAAGCAACACTCAATAGCTTTACGTTCAATGCCATAGGTGTGGTCATGGCCTTGTAGTCCATCATCCTGAACCTCTTTAGGATCTCTACTGCACACTTCCCTTGTCCACACCTCCATGCCTAGAATGTAGTGCATCATCCCCAAGTCCTTTATCTCGAACTCGACAGCAAGTATTCTTCTTGCAAATTTAATGAGTTCCTCTTTTATGTTAGGAACAAGTCATCGACATATAACATGAGCATCACTAGTCTTCTGCCTTCAACCTTGAATCAAAGGTTGGAATCCTTTTTACTCTCAATAAAGCCTAGAGTCATCAGTAATCTTTCTATCCTATCGTACCATGTTGAACCTCAAGATATTCTATAGTCAATCCCTCTGAAGCGGAGCATCATACTTCCTCTGTCTTCCATACTCTATGCACTGAAACATTTTGTACCGGAGTGACAAGTAGCTTCCTATGCTACTAATATTCTATGTATCCATCTAGTGTATAGACTTTCATCTTCAACCTTGTAGGAAAGGTTAAGATCTTCATCAAGCTCATCATGTATGTGTTTCAACTCCCACTGGCTGCAAATATTTCTTCGTTTTCTATGTCTTATTTTCGTGAGAAGCCTCGTGCTACGAATCTTGCCTCGTATCCCACGATGTTTCCATCTACTGCATGATGGAACTACGAAATTCCCTTCATGTATCGATACTACATCCTAGACATCATTCTTCTTGAATTGGTCTTCCCTTTCTTCTTGGTTACTTCTTCATGGTTGGACGGTTCTGCATCAATGATGCCGCTGCATCTGTCATATTATTCTTCTCCTTGAACTGTTGTTACTTGTTCTCCGGAACAAGTCTCATCCTTCTTTCCTTGTAGGCGATTTTACGTGATCTTTCCTACAAGTCAAATGCATTAGTTGTATGGTTAGAAAATTTTCATAAGGCATATTCATAATGGCAAATTCTTATGCATAAATATATGATCATGCAATTATTTTAGCCAATACAACATTCATCCATATCTCATGGAAACTTTTATAGATTCCTTCCATCTCTACCAGGACAACATTGAGATTGTGCACTAATCCAATATGTCAGCAAAGAAGTTTCATTCTAGATTAGTATCAATGGATTTGAATAGCACCATGAGCTACTTACCCATTACATGCATATTAGTAGTATATTGTCATTAATGCAAACATTCTATCATGCATAATACATCAACTGAATATAAACAAATGCATAATAAAACAATATCATGAAATGACAATTGAATACTTATCTTTATTTGTTTCATGGGTAGACTCCTTCTTGAGCCTTCAGCTTCATCATCTTCTTCATTCATAATTTCTTATCCAAATTCTAATATGGATAAGAGTTTCTTCAAGAGTTGAGTCCTTCGTATTCCTCATCGTTTGAGGGATCTTCTTTGGATGGTGAGAGCTTTATCTTCAGTTGCTCCCATCTTCTCTTTTATTATGAGTCGAGCTTCTTCTTTTTGTGTGTGCTCTTCCCAAAGTCTGCTGAAATTAATCACTTCCTTCTAGCATACATTCCTCGCATGAATGAATCCCATGATCCTAGGAGGCTATTCAAGGTGGCTATCATCACTTCTTCTTCTACTGCGACACGTTGTTCTTTGATTTGAGAGACCCTTGTGAAGTACGTTGTATGGTCTTTGTATTCTGGATCTTCACATTCTTCAACTAGTTTCTTAAGGTCATATTCTGATTTATGTTCTTCCCTTCAAATAGCTTGGCTAAGGAATCAAACATCTTCAATGTCTTTAGGGAAGACACTTGTGGTATAAGGTGATCCATGATTGAATCAGCAATGATCTTCTTGGCCTTGACCAAGTTCTTCTAGTGTAAGGTTTTTAGCCTCATCTCCCTCTGGAACTGGAACCTCTCTTCTTATGTAGGTGTCCAATTCATTTTCTTCAGAGATATCATATACTTCCATGCTTGGAATTTGTCAACTTCAACAAGCTTATCATCAAGCTAATGTGATAGATCACTTTGAAGTGAGAACCTCAAATGAAAATAGCAAAAGATTAGATCTTACCAATTTGAGGTGTTCGTTCTGGTTCTGGAGCTGGCTGATTTAGGGTTTGTCAGAGAAACCCTAATTTTCAAAACTTGGAATCTTTAAGATCTGATTGCATAGAAATATACACCTCTTCAAGGTGAGCTGTCCAATGTACTCATTTTCTGAAAATAGTGGAGGGAAGCTCCCAGAACAGGAAGCCCTAGTTTTCCAATTTCTTCTGCAGAAATGCCTGATACTGTTTCCGTGATATATCTGAAATTAATTCTCCTTGGTGTCAAACACTTTGCACTAAGGTATCCTAGCCTATCCCTATTTCAAAACCATAGGCATTAGAGGAAATTTGGGGTCTAAAATGGGCCTTATAAGAAAACGCGCCAACAACAAATTTTGTGAGTTGGAATTCAAGAACCAATAGAATTTCAATAAAATGAGTCAACCATAATGGTTGAATTGACATATTTGTCATAAAAGAAAACTACTTTTTTTGTTCGTATTTTCGACATATCTCCATGTATTTTTACTCAAATTTCAAGCAGGAGAGCTCGTTGGATGCGGAATTTAATTCTACATCCAACGAATACCCACACTGCATACTTTTGACGGACCCCGCTACCCCAAGGATCACATTTTTTCAGGTATTTCTTGTTTTTGGGGTAGCGGGGTCCATCAAAAGTATGCAGTGTGGGTACTCATTGGATCCGGAATTAAATTCCATATCCAATGAGATCTCCCGCTCAGAATTTGAGTAAATACATAGGGAGATATGTCAAAAATACGAACACAAAAAGTAGTTTTTTTCATTCTTCCTCCAAAATTAATAAGTATCATTTTATTATTTTAACTATTATTTTATTATTTTCCTTAGGAGGCCCATTTTAGACCCCAAATTTCCTCTAATGTTTCATCAGAATTGGTTTCACCAATTGGGACTTATGATCATTTTTCCAAGGTGACCTGTTACAAGAATGTTCAGAACAAAGAAGTTGTACGGAATTCCATGGGTCACTTTTTCATCCTATAGGTCTGAAATTGGACCATAGAAATTAAATTCTATGTACTTTCTAGAACATCTTCATAAATTTCATTTGGACCTTTGCAGCCCGAAATATAGCAATTCTCCCTAGGTGTCCTGTTTAGGGATGAATCCTGGAAGAGGCTGGAACCCTAACTTGGAGGGATCATATCTCCTAGGATATAGCTAATCTGAGGCTAAAGTTGGATACAGTGGAGATCAGGATTTTATCTTCATCTTGTTAAATTCTCAACTCCTTTTCCTTCTCCAATCCCAAGATATAGCAAACGTACCAAAACTTATCATTTTTAGTCTTTAGGGTTTTTCCAGCTAGAGGTCAAACTAGGGTTTGACTTTCCTGGAGTTTCACCAAACCAAAAATCTAGACCCAGGTCTCTAAACTTTGATTTTGATGAGGAGAGAAATCCTATGCTGGGATCACTCAAAAATTCCTCTTCTGTAACAAGCCCTAATTTCCCACACCAAAAACTGAAAATGCTCGGAATCGAATTCCGCTTCAATAGAAAGATGCGCCCTTCAATGGAGAGTCAGCCTAGCATACTTTTGCTAATGGATTGTGAAGAGAGATACAAAAATTAAGAAGCCATATCTTCTATAGCTGCACATTATTCTCAAGTTAGCTCTGATACCATGTTAGATTTTTATCATTCAAGCTAGCATTATGATCTTAGGATCTTATCTAAGAAAATAACATGCACATCAATAAAACACAAGAGACAATGAACACAAAGATTTTCCTCGATGAAACCATAAAGGAGAAAACACCACAACTTCCTTAGAAATAGAATCAACACCAAAATTAAAACCCAAAAACATAAAGATGATCTCCCGACAGCAGTAGTCTCTCTCTTGTCCCAGCAACTTCTCTCTCACTCATGCGCCCCAATGAGTGAGTGTGTGTATGTTAAATAGAGAGGCTCACTCTCTATTTATATTATTTCGTTCACTTAATGTCAACTCCAACATGTCGGCCTCACTTAACAATTACTTACTAGAGTCGACATCTCTAGGAGAGTATAATAACCCTAGTGCCCCACAACTTATGGGGACTTTTCTCTCTGATCAACAAGGAGGGTTAACCTTGGACTTAGATGGTGGGGACTATTGCCCCGACTTACAATAACTCACCTAGGGCTGAATTATCTAGGATAGTCCAATAACCCTAGGGCCCCACAACTGCGGGTAATTTAACCCTTGAACAATAGGATGGTTACCCACAACGACTTGACATGACTTGTTTACATTATTGAATCTCTCAATAGGCACATCGGGGCATGACATGACTTCAATACATTATAGACACTTCCCAAAATAAACATCAAGGTACAATACATAAGATATACAGGTGAATGCATTCCGAAGTTACAAATACATCAACATGTATGAGATTATTCTGAATGCACCATGATCCAATTTCAATCTAAAGTTCAAACCTGGGCCACATGTCGATGGAATTGTTGGATCTGCAAGTGCTAAACCTGTAGATTCGGTTACAAATCAAATGATGAATAAGTTGTCTATTAACCAGCCTATGTCGGGAAAATATATTGCTTCATTTCATCCTATCAAATGGCATATGTACTTTTCATGCAATCGTCGAATGAGAAAGGTAACCAGCAACCCGGATGGAATAAGAAGAAAGGTAGAAACAACTGAAAGGGTGGGAATAGGAATATAAATGCTAATGATGACAAGAACGATAGTAATGCTGGGGGAGACAAGAAGGTTAAATGTAAGGTCAAGTTCCCTTACAAGCTTTGTGGGGAATATCACCTCACTCACTTGTGCCCTTGTATGGAAGAAACTTCGAAGTTCATCACACAGAGCCTAGATGTGTTGATGGATCCTTTATTGCAAAACCAAAATATGAACTCGAGGACCATGAACCCTGGAAGTGCTTCTGGTGGGATTCAAAACCCACCGAGCACCATAAGTGGCCATGGTTGCATCAACATGATTTATGTGAAAAATGTTGTGATGCATGCTAAGGATTATGGTACGTCACAACCTAACCTAGGAAAAGAACCCACTCCACTCGAGAGCTCTTTGCGTATTGATAAACCTAGTGACAAGCCTGAAGCTCCACCTCACATTCCTAAGGGAGTCTTAAATCATTCAGGGCACAATCCTAATGCCTAAGCCACCCAATACTATTCTGTTGTCAAGGATTTGGGTAGACTCCTTGTGCGATGTCTTCTTTAGAAGTTCTTCAGAATTTCTCTTCGCAAAGGAAATATTTATTGTCTGTTATTCGATTTGTTGATGGGAGTTATTCCACAATGATTAAATTCAAAACTCATGGGTTCCAGCCTCGCTTTCCTTACTATGTGTCTCTTTTAGTGCATGTAGAGTGTATGAACAACACCATCAAGTGCACAGTGATCGATGAAGGCACTGCGGCTTCCATGATGTCTTTAGCTTGTTGGAACGGCTTGGGTTCTCTTACGTTGTCAAAATATGGAACCATGTTGACTGCATTTGATGGAAGATATTTTTCGCCACATGGTATACTTCCTTCCCTTGAGTTCCAATTGGGGGGAAGACCATAGAGATCGAGGTTGAGGTGGTTCATGTTCCCCTTGACTATAATCTTTTACTGGGACATAACTAGATTTATAACATGCAAGAGGTCGCGTCGTCTCTCTTCCAGGTATTTTGTTTTCCTTTGGATGGGAAGATTATTACGATTGATCATAAATATTTTGATAATTCCAGTACAAAATAATCATTGGGAGCTACCATCCCGATCATTGATCATTCTCAGTCAAAAACTAAGAATGTTGGGGTGGGCATGTATCCTTCATTGATGGGAAATTTTAATTTTCCCGCACCCGTTCTTATGAAAGGGTCTAGTCTTGGTTCAGCTTTGTTATCGTTGAGTTTAGTTCCTTTTCATACTTTGCATTAGGAGGATCCTTGGACTCTTCCTTCTCTGAGTGCTTCGAGTGAAGGCTCTCGACCTTTCGAGGCAGACATGTTGTTATATATAGATTTGTTGGCTTATCAAGATAATTTTGGTCCTGTTGTATATCCCACTCCTTCCTCTTCACGGATGGAGGAAGAGGGCCTGTTGAATTATTGTAAATTCGAAGAATATTCTAAATATATATATTTTAGTGGTCCCTGATGCTCCTATCATGAGAATCACTTGTATTTATTTGTACCTCGATGTTCATATCGAGAGAATTACTAAAATACATGAGGAAGTCCCCTCCGTTGTAAGTCAGTTCATTAGTACCCTAGTTGTGGTTACTTGAGCCTAACTAAATTAGGATTACTCAAGCCTACATAACTGAGTAAAATATTAAGTGAACGAAAGAATATAAATAGAGGGAGGCGCTCCTCATTTGAGACACACACACTCACTTGTGTAGAGCATAAGAGAGAGAGAGAGAGAGAGTTGTAGTTGGAGAAGGAGGAGGATCAATCTTTTGATTTTTACCTTTTATCTTTTGGGGAATCTATATTGAGGAATCTTTTGTTGGGTTTTTCCCATTAGGGTTTTCCTAAGATAAATCTGTGTTGTTCTTGTGATATTGTTTATTTCAGTGATCCTATCTATATGTTTTTGTTATGAAATTGAAATTAAATGCTGATAATATAGCTTAGCATATAAAATTTTAACATGGTATCAGAGCTAACTGAATAGGACACCTTTCATAGGTGAAAAATCCCTCTCTCTCCCCAAAAGAAATTAGGGTTTCAGGAAATTTTTTTATTTTTGGAAAACTACTTGCATAGAAAGTTTCTCCCTCCCATAGTGCATCTATTGATCCTAGAATCGAAGTTTTTGGAGGAGTATATCTCCCAAAAATTCAAACCCTAGTTTGACAGCTGCACCAAAAAACTGCAAAACCAGAAAGAAGCTAAAAGTTGTAGTGTTGAATCTCGCAAGTCACATTTGAAGGGGAAAGACTTGAGATCTCTAGAAACCAAGCTCACCATTCAAATCACCTCAATCAAGCACATCTCCTGGTAAGTTCAGTTTCTCATTCTGTAGAATTGCAATTTTTTGTGATTCTCTGACAAGATGGCCCCAAGCACTAAGCTTGAGGACAAACTGGAAGGCATAGAGAATTTCCAAGCATGGAAATACAATATTGGCCTCATTCTCCAAGAGAATGATCTTGATAAGTATATCAAAGATGAAGTTGCAGAACCTGAAGAAGTTGAAGCTAAGGAGAAGCACAAGAAGGATATGATTAGGGCACGAAGAATTATTGCTGACTCTATCAAGGATCACTTGATCCTTCAAGTGTCATTCAATAAGACTCTAAAATAAATGTATAATGCCCTATCAAGAATGTATGAAGGAAGAAACATCAATAGAAAGATGAATCTAAGACCTCAACTGAAGAGCACCAAGATGAGTCATGGATAATCCTTCCAAGACTACTTCACAATGGTCTCCCAGATCAAATAATAACTAGAAGCCATTGGAGACAAAATTGATGAAGATGAGTTATTTGTGACTACTCTCAATGGTATCACTAGACCCTAGGATTCATTCATCCAAATGATGTGTGCCATAAAGGAAAGCATGAAGTTTGACATTGTTTGGGAAGATTGTATTCAAGAAGAGACTAGAGTGGAAAACAGAGAAGCCTTATTAAAGGAAGATGATCAAGCCCTAGACACTCACACCAAGAGAAGAAGAATTCAACCTAAATTCAAGAGTGGAAACCACAAGGATTCTCAACATCCTAGAAGAATCCAAAGAACAATATAAAATCCTCCAAATAAAGACTACTCTAGATTTCAATGTTTTCATTGTGACAAGATAGGACACATTGCCTGAAATTTTCCTATGAAGAAACAAGAACATAATAAGCGGATCAACAACAACAAAATACATCATGCTCATCTAGTTGAATATGAGGATGAGAAGAAGAGGAGGAAGGACCTCCAAGAAAGCAAGCAAGAGAAGAAGATGCAGAAGAGTATGTACTATTCTCTGCACTCTCTGGAACTGTAACACTTGGAGAAGACACTTGGCTTATTGATAGTGGTGCTTCAAAGCACATGATGGGACAAAAGGAAACTTTTTCCAAACTTGAAGAAAATAACTCTCCTTAGAAAGTATCCCTATGAGATGACTATCAATATCCAATCAAAGGAGTTGGTGAAGCAAGCTACAAGCTTGATTCAGAAAATCCCCTGAAGATGAAGGAAGTATATTATGTATCAGGTCTAAAGAAGAATATACTTTCTATATCAGCCTTAGAAAATAAAGGATTCAGAGTTTCATTCATAGATGGTAAAGTACTCATGTGGCCCAAAGGAAAGAAAATTGAATATGCATTTGTTATCGGTGAAGAAGAAGGAGGTCTGTATAAACTCAAGGGACATTCAGAAACAACCCTTTTTCATGAGTCCGCTGACCCTAGTGAACTATGGCATAGAAGGATTTCCCACATCAATTACAAGAAACTACCTCATGTGAACAAAGTACTGACAGGACTACCAGACATGAAGATCAAACATGAAGGCATTTGCAAGGGATGTGAGAAAGCAAAGAACATCAAGAATTCATTTCTGAAGAGTGAAACAAAAACAAAAGGTATGTTGGAATTGAATCATTCAGATGTGTGTGGTCCAATTTCCTCCACATATTTAAGTGGATTTGAATATTATTACATCTATTGATTCTTATTCAAGAAATACTTGGATATACTTCTTGAAATAAAAGAGTGAAGTGTTTGAGAAATTCAAAGAATTCAAAGCCTTGATAGAGAATCTTTCAAACAAGAGAATCAAAACACTCCGATCAGACAATGGCAGAGAGTATACTTCAAAAGAGTTTGAATCCTTCTATAAAGATGTCAGAATTAAGAGGGAGATAACCACTCCCTACAACCCTCAGCAGAATGTTGTTGTGGAACGAAAGAACAAAACCATCATGGAGGCAGTGAAGACAATGATATATGATCAAGATTTTCCTATGCATCTATGGGCAGAAATAGCAAGAAGTGTTGTCTATGTACATAATAGAATATCTCACAGTGCTCTTGGATTCAAGAATCCAGAAGAGATGTTCACGGGAAAGAATCCCGAGGTAAGTCACCTCAAAATATTTGGTTGTCCAATATATACTCATATACCAAAAGAGAAAAGAACCAAGTTCACAACATAAATTGAGCCCAAAATCCGACACCTTGCATGTCTGAAATTCGACACTTCCCTGTCCTATCTTTGACACATGCACTTTTTTTGGCTGTCGGTGGAATACCGTCAAATATTCAACATGTTGTCAATGCCGGTCAAAGATCCGACGCAACCATGGTGTCACATATTCGACAGTTATATGTTTCAAAGTGTCACTAAAAACTTGCAAAAACCGTCAAATATCCAACACTTAACGACACTTGAAGGGTCGACCTTCTGGCGGGCTGAAGTGTCGGAGGCATGGCAAAGACATCAGTGGTTTTTTGAAAAGCGTCAAATATTCGACGGGAAAATGTTGGTTGACCATCGGCTAAAGGTGTCAGAGCTTCAACAAAAGCATCGAAACATCGTCAGAAAAGCGATGCCTAGTGGTAGAATTAACAAAAAAAATGACAGATTTCCATTCAGGAAGCAGTGTAGTGTAGTTCAACATATCACATCCATATATATGGACAAATAGAAATAGTACATAAAGGTTTAGGAAAATATTTGAAATGTCTAGCTAGAGAAAAGATGAAGCAGTGGGATCAAGTTTTGGTGCATACAGAATCTGTATACAATAGTTGTATAAATAGGTCAACAAAATGTTCGTCATTGAATTTTATGCATCAGAATAATCTAAGTGTTTTAGATATGATAGATTTTCACTCATCATGTCCAAATGAGTGATGATAAAGAATCATTTTTTCAAACATATAAATAAAATTCATGCTCAAGTCCAAGTCAACCAAAGGACTAAAATGTAAAATATAAGTAGTTTGTGGATTCCCAATGGAGATATAAATCACTTGAGAAGAACTCAAGACATTATGAAGGATAGAAAAATAATTTAGTTGTCAATTAAAGATAAGGGCCAGAGAGAAGTGTTTTTATTTACAAAGAACTTCATAAATGCAATAAAGGATACCAAGGAGTGTTATGAAATGGTGCAAATAAGAGTCTTAGATGGCATAAAGTCCAATAATGTTGAAAAATGTGACACTAAGAAGGAAGTATTAGTATAATTGAGTAGAATTCTAGAAGGATATGTTGATATTACACATAAGATTCCAAGCAGTTTTTCTCCAAAGAGGAAGATTGGGAACACGATAGACATAATTAATTCATCCATGTATGTACATGCTTCAGTAATTACTCTTAAGTTCATATTACACCATTTATCCTTCAAGTTAAATGGAATATACAACTTGTCAAGTATCGCTTTCCCATGTTCTAATATCCATTTACATGGTATTACATTGGTTTATCTCATTGGAAATATCTGCATACTTTTCTTTGTGAAGAAAAACTTCCCTCAAAATGAGCCAGTTGGATTCTATAGCATATTATTGAGTTTTTGGGTAAGCTGGAAGGGTTGTTTTGTAAGAACGTACATGGAAATCAAAAGTTTCATGTAGAATGGTAGATGCATATAATTTTAAATATGCATCATGCATGGAAATCACACATTGCAATAGTACAATGATCCTCTTTTGTACATTTGAAACAATTTTTTTCACACGAACAAATTGACGTAAATCACTTTTCAATGTTGCAGTAGGATATTTCAATCACCTTTCAATGTTTCAATAGGATATTTCTCTGGTGTAGAAATACAAGTTTTTTGATACTATGAATAACAACACAATTGCAGCAAGCACTAAAAAGACAAAAATGATAAATTCATTTTCTCTAAGAAAGAAGGATTGAATTTAATTTCCACTGAGTAAGACCAAATATTTTGTGTAGAAATAAATTCCTAAAATTCAAGTCCCTTAAAATATGAATACATCCACATGAATCATGATAATCTATGGAGATATGCATCAAACGTTTATCACACAAATACAATGAACCAAACTTATGCAAAAAACCTATTCATGTTATTGTCTACGACATATGGGAGATCTATATCAAAAGTATAGGTTTTCCTTATTGGTTTTGAAATAATCATTTCTAGGAAGTGGCCCCAACATCATTATAATCTAAATAATTAATTACACTGACAGACACAATATAAACGGTAAAATTCATGAATATAGTATCCCCAATATGTCGAGGTGATCAAGATATGTTTGATCAAAACAAAGATACTAAGAGATTTGTTTTGTGTGTGATACCTTTCGATCATTCTTGAGGGAATTTCATGTTGTTTCATGAGGGTTCAACTATATATATTTCATACTACAAAGATAGATATCAATTTATCAAATGAGCATTATTGAACATTTATTGATTGCTTGAGCATACAAGCATCAAATGTGCCACACCCCTGTGGTTTATATTCTTTTATCATGCACAGACCTAGAAAACACCACTAAATTATACAAGAAATTTCCAAAATATCAAAGGTATGCAATATTTATAGATGGACCAACTAGCAAAGAAGTTCCAAAATCTGCAATAGAAACACAACCTCCAGCACAGAAACCTGCAACTAAATGTTCATAAAATGCCATCAATATTTTCATAAGATTCCTTAAGAAGCAATCATGTGCCCAATTGAATAAGTTGGACTGTATGTTGACTTGTTGATTGATCATAAATGAGGAAGTATCCCATTTCAAACCGAAGGAAATAGAAAAATCGATTTATTAGAGTATATTAATCCCATGACATACCACTAGTAACTATGACTCATACAAAGAACATGGCATGCATGTGTTTATCCTTAAATACAGTCAATCATAAACCTAGACAACTAACATGATTTTATTACATACCTTCCAGTAACCCTTTCGAGTAACAGGAGCATATTGATGTTTACCCTTGAAGTGATTAGGATTAACACCACCAAAAGTCATGGTTGCAAATGGTCTTTCTTCAATAAAAACATTTTTTCCTTGGGGAAAGAACCTCGAAAATGTTTCCAACAAGTGTGAAATTGTTGCCTTTAGCGAAAAGATGTCATACCAAATCTAGTGATCTATCATTGTAAATCAGTGAAAATGACTGATACTCTTTTTCAGGCCATGGATACCTCTGGAAGATTGCCTGAAAACAACAAAAATAAATAGTTTTTATAACTTAAGTATTCAAACAATGCCTTCTAGAAATAAAGTATCAAATAGATCTTTATTTTTTCAAGCAGATCTCAATACCTTATTACCATAATTATCAATCCATTTATTCTTCTTTTTTATTCCAAAGTTGAGATGTTTGATCTAAGTGACCACTTTAAACTCGGTGATAAATTGGAAGCGATAAAGAAAGATATAAATTCCTAATAAAAGATTTGCACAAAGAAGACTTTGTAACAAATTAGCAATTATGAGTAATAAAGTGCACAGTGATGTTGGGGGGGGAAGTTACAATGGAAACTGAAAATACCAATATGCACCATGCCCAACTCACAACCTACAGGGACAAGCACAAATAGAAACATAGGTTTGCCACTGCACAATCAAACATGAAAGTTGAACAAGATATAAGATTAAGAAACAAATTACAAAACTACTGGAGAAAGATCAACTTGGGCAGAGAACAATATACTCATGCGGAATAATAGGGAAATGTTGGGCAATAGGGCAGACCCGGGTTTAATCCTTTAGTGTCGCACTAACAAAAGACCCACAGTGTTGGCCCTTTCGGCAACAACCTGCGCACAGGTTGCAGTCTCACTCGAAACAGCTATGGGGTGCCACAAAATCAGGTTTCTGCAAGCAGAGAGGGGGATTATTGTACCCTAGCCTTTAATAACCTTATTAATCAATAATTATAAAGCTTTACCATTCATTCACATACAACTTCGCAGGAAAATAAACAGTCATGACTTGCTCAACCCACTACAGGGAATTCACAGCGAAGCTGAATATTAACAGTGATCTAGCATATCAGAAGTATACAGTTATTAATGCATAACAGACAACAGAAACAGAAACAACACAAGAAACCACAACACCGGATATAACGTGGCTCACCCCCAATGTAGGGGCTACGTCCACAAACTGTGTTCTATTCAACTTGCTACAAAACCACAGTTTGATCTGCGCACTCAGCTGCAGATCCCTTCACTCCTTAAAAAGCCTAGCACACAGCAGCAGGCCCCTGCGCACACAGCTGCAGGTCTTTCCTCAATCTTCTTACAAAAACCCTCTGCGCACACAGCTGCAGAGGTCGTCCACACACACAACTGGGAATTAACCTTTCCTTACAAAATCAACCTTATCTTCGCCTTAATATTTCTTACATCATAAAACCTAACCTATCTTCTTTACACAAGCGCTTATTTATACTGCGCATTTTTACAAAACCATGGTCTTAAACCATGGGCACCCCAAACCCTAAACCCTGGACTTAAACCATAGGTTTATTACAGAAGACTTTAACTCAACCCCGACACCCCTAAGACTATTTTGAGTGCACACTCGCAGAGTTATCCATCTTAAGGGTCGTTAGGGTGCGCGTCCCAACAGGCCCCTAAGACTCACCAGTGGCCCGTCCCGGGACACTCTTCAGTTTCTCTGGTGGCAGAATTCCACTGATGAAGCATAGGGTACTACTTGCTGAAGCTCTCCATGCTGCTGCCGGCTGCCTACTTCTGTCCTTTGCAGAAGTTTTGCTGATGAAAGCCGTCGCGAGCCACCTGAAACACCATCCTTCACTCCAATTGCCAATGCCTGACCATCCACAACTTTGGGGTCCCCTGGGATTGCGTGTCACACTGTAGAAGGAATTTAGCTGCCATGGTTCTGCTACGCTGAAAGATTGCATGGCGGGATTCCCCAGAGTCTTTCTGCGAGGCCTCATGCCCGTTGTTGCTCTACGTTAGAGCAAACTCCTATCCGTCTTTGCAAATTTAGAGCAAACTCCTGCCTGTCGATGTACTTAGCCAAGTAGGGATGTACTAGTGGAATACTCAGAAGGTGTTGCAGACCTCTGTCCCTTACTTCTCGTACTAGCTCTTGAACTTTACAGTCGTTCGACATGGTTTGGGCTGAATATCTCACAGATGTGCTTAAGACAGAAAACACAGGTCGAGATGGCTTCTTATAGAATCCCAAGGCGGAATTTGTCATCATGGTGCAGTAATGATGCCAAATCTGATGAAGTTCTGGAAATCTTCTCCACACAGCGCCGGATTTTCTCATTATGGTCAGTAATGAGAGCAGCTCTCGTTCCAGCGCCGCCGAATGCAGTATGTCCCATCCATCACATTTTGGGCTGTGACATACCTTGACAACCTTCAACGTCGACACTGTCTGACCCTGTGACCTACGACCAACCAGTAGCTTCGCATCCTTTAGACAAAATAGACTACGATAATCCATAATGCTACGAGCATCTTCGCTTATTTTCTTGGTGTTACCTCCTATTCTATGTACCTGGCCTGTCCATGTACTTTTTTAAGCGGCTCCCATTTATCATAGAGGGAAAAAGCTCACCATTTAACTTAGCTAGCTGGACTGCACCCCCATCAGTAACTTTCTGTACTTCATACGGTCCTTTCCAATGTGTCTTAAAATTTCCTGGGAACTTCATGAATTTGCTATCATAAAGGAGTACCAGATCACCCTGCTGAAAATGTTTCTTCTTAATGTGTCTGTCATGCCATGCTTTTTCTCGAGCTTTCTGCACCTGTTGTTGGAAGCCTACGACAAATCTATCCTCTTCAAGTTCTAATATCTATTTCAGTCTCTCTGTGATTATGGCTGGGTCATCCATCTCGATGAAAGCAGATATCCGGAGGCTGGGAACAATGTATTCCATGGGCATGACAGCTTCTTGTCCATAAACTAGTCGAAAGGGTGTATGGCCTGTCAAATTTTTGCAAGTAGTTCTGTAAGCCCATAGCACTGCTGGAATCCGAAGATCCCAATCATTCCTGTTAGCGTTACAAACCTTTGTCAAGGCATGCTCAAGGATTTTGTTAAAAGCCTCGACAGTCCCATTTTCTTGTGGGTGATATGCAGTACTCTTTTGATGATACACCTGAAATTCTTCAGTCAATACTTCAATAGTCCTGTTCAGGAAATGTGACCCCTAATCACTCATAAGAACTTTGGGACACCCAAATCTGGATAAGATGTTGTCGAAGATGAAATTCGCAATAGTAGCAGCGCTACAGGTCTTGAATGGTTGAGCTTCGGCCCAACGGGTAAGATAATCAGTTGTTGTAATGATGTATCTGGCTCCTGACTTTTTCGCAGGGGGGTTGATAGGACCAACAAAGTCAATGGCCCATTTTTCAAAGGCCTATAATGTTACTTGTGGAGCTAGGGGCATTTCATCCCTCCTAGATGGTTTACCTGTCCTCTGATAGATGTCACAGCTGTGGCAATATTCTCTTGCATCTTTGTGAAGTGTGGGCCACCATAAGTCGGCTGTCAAAATCTTCTGCGCTGTGGCTTTGCCTGCATAGTGACCTCCTGCTGCACCAGAGTGTGCTTCAGCCAATATTAGAGGTTTTTCGTGTTCCAAAACACATCTGCACAGTATCTCATCTGGTCCCATTTTATACAGCTGTCCTGCTATTAAAGTGAAGTCTGCGGCTCGAACCACCAACTGCTTCTTCTGCTATGTGGTCATCTTTTGAGGGAGGATACCTGTAGACAAATACTGAGCAATATCCTGGAAATATTCATCAACTATCTGGATAGCAAATAATTGTGCATCGGGGAGGCCTTCGTCCAAATTGGTAGGTTCTTCGCCTGAATCGAGCCTCGACAAGTGGTCAGGTCCTAGGTTAAGTCTTCCAGGCTTAACAATGATCTAAAAATCATATTCTTGAAATAGAATTAACCATCTGCATATTCTTCCACCTAGCAAAGGTTTTTTAACCAAGTACTTCAAAGCAGAGTGATCAGTAAACATCTTAAAATGAGATCCTAGTAGATAATGTCGAAATTTTTGTAATGCATATACCATAGCAAGACCTTCGCGTTCTGTCGTAGTATAATTTTTCTCTGCTGTAGACAACTTTCTGCTGGAAAAAGAGATAGGGTGATCGATATTACCTGCGCCTAGCTGAGCAAGCACAGTACCTAAAGCAATGGAGGATGCATCAACATGCACATGAAATTCCTTGTTCCAGTCAGGGAATACTAGGATAGGGGCAGTGACCATTTTTTCTTTCAGAATGTCAAGGCTTGCTTGGCATTCTGGTGTCCATTCGAACTTAATATATTTCTTTAGCTGCCTTTCCATTGGAGCAGTAATCTTGGCATATCCTTGGATAAATTTCCTGTAGTAACCGGTGTGACCAAGCATTGTGCGAAGTTGTTTAACGGACTTCGAAGGTGGCAGGTTCACAATAATAGCGATCTTCACAGGGTCCATCATCAATCCCTGCTTACATACCACATGACCAAGTAAAATGCCAAAGGGTGCACAGAAAATGTACTTTTTTAAGTTCAAGGAGATTTGGTGCTGTCTGCATTTGTCCAACATAAGTCTCAAACTAGTTATATAGTCTTTTACTAGCCCAAAAATAGTCCAATCATCAAAGTAAACTTCTAAGAATTTATGTATGTATTCCTTAAACGCGGAAATTACTACTCGAGAAAATATGGCAGGCACATTCTTCAACCCGAAGGGCATGACAGTATACTGGAAGGATCCCATTTCGGTAGCAAAGGTTGTCTTATGTCGGTCCTCTGGAGCAATTCGGATCTGATGGTAACCAGAAAAACCATCGGTAAAAGAGTATACTTCTTGACCTCCGACATTATCGAGCACTTCATCTGTAAAGGGAGTGGGAAAAGGTCATGCAGATAGGCATCATTGAGTTTCCTTAGATCGACACAGATTCAGATTTCACCCTTAGTCTTCTTCTCCTGGACGACCATAGGGCTCACCCACTCAGATTCTTCAACAGGTTCGATTATTCCTGTAGCAAGCATCTTATCCAACTCTAGCTTAACCTTTTCCTTGTATTTTGGATCCAATATATAAGGGCGTTGCTTCACAGGCTTCACATCAGGCTTCAGGGGGATCTTCATTACACCGATATCTCCCAGTATACCTTTCATTTCAAAGAACTTTGTCGGAAAAAGATCTTGGTATTCGTGGAGAAGTTGAGTTACCTTGCTTACCATCTCGTCATCCCAATAGTCGCCAATGGTGGCAAACTTAGGCTGTGCATCAGATCCAATGTTAACTGTGCACGTCTTCAAGGGTTGCGTCACTTCGGGAACTTTGACTGCCGGTCCATGCACGTCGCAGTATCCTTCTGACTCAAGGATGTCAAGACGGCGCGGGTCCTCCTCCTCGTCGACTGTGAATTTATAACATTCGACTGCAAGGGCTTCTTGTGTGGCCCAATCAGGGCGATTTTCTATCACTTCTTGTTCGTTAAATACCTTAGTATGGAGGATCCTGATAGCTGCATCTAGGGCTAGACAGACATCATTAGTAGAGAAAGTATTGATAAAGCTATGAACAAGATAGTCCCAACTTACGGTATCTTGGTGAAGTTCAGCCTCCGCGTACCATTTCTTCGCTAGTGGTCCCAGTGTGTGCACAAATCTATGTACCCACTCATCCTGAGGTACATACTTCCATGCCTCATAGCATTTGCTTAAGTGGTCCTGGGGGAAAGTTTTTCCATCAAACTTGCTTCGTGCCTCTGCCAACTGGTCTGAGAACCTCAGGCGAAGGAGCTTCTGACATGCTTCCCAGGTAGGGATATGCTTCTTATGGTTCATCCACCATCTGACTGCTGTGGCTCTGAATGCTGACTCTAGGGCCTCCATTTTCTATAGGTCAGGTATCTGATTCGAGAATTGTACAATAAACAGTTCAGGATCCGTTGAACCCTCATACACAGGTATAGTTCTGGGTTGTGAGTCGACCCATCTGAGAGACTTGGTAGGGCAGACATTGCTGCCCCTATGGTGCTCAGATAATCGGTGTTTCCAGCTTTCTAATTCATCTTCAGAGTCTGTCATACAGGAGCTACCAGACTCCCACCCTGCGGCCGGAGGATTCTCATAACCTTCTTCCTACGCAGTGATAGTAGAGATGGGTTCCGCATCAGCTTGATCCTCATGTCGGAGTGGTTCTATGTACCGTTCCCCTTGTGAAGGATCCAGGGGCAGGATGACCCTAAAGTATTTCCCTTCGAAGACCATCTGTCTCTTCTTTAGGTTGATGACTGCGGCATTTGCCATTGCCCATTCAATTCCTAACAGGGCTGGGTAAGGTTTGTTGTCATCAATGATCTCAATTACTTCGAAGTCTGCAAAGGTGCTGACTCCGTCAATATCTATTTGGAGATCCAGGAATATTCCTAAAGGTACAATCTTTTGCTGGTTGGCTAGCCTCAACTGTATAGGGGACCAGGCAAGGGTAGGTTTCCCCATTTGTTCCCAGGTTTGTTTGGTTAAAACATTTACATCGGACCCTAAGTCCAAAATAACATCGGTCATATCATATGCCCCTATCTGAGCATTCAATCGCATTTCCCTGCCAGTCCTGCTGACTCGATGAATAGGTTTGTCCCGACCACAGCTTTGCAAATATTCGCAGGAAGCAATGACGTTCTGCAGCTCATTCAGAGCATCTGGATTTCTTAAAAGTTTGAGGCAACTTTGTAAAAAGGTAGACAAGATACTTACTTTATCCAGCGAAGCTTCGCCTAGCGGCGACTGAGGCTGCACAGGCGCGCTAAGTGGGCTAGGGCCAGCAAAGTCTTTCTTGGCCTCCATGAATGTCTCTTTCTCTCTAATGATATCAAATGCAGGGATTTTCTCAGGAGCCTTACAAACTAGAGCTTCGGCAGGTCGGTTTGGTGTATTTTGGAGGTGTGTCGTAACGCCACTTCTTGTAATGACATTGATGGCCGCAGCAGGGCGGGGTTCCCCAGAAATCATCTGGAGGTTCTTAGTAGGGGTAGTCTGTCATGCCTGAATCTTAGCTATCAACTGGGGGCACTGCTCAATCACATGATCTACTGCGCGGCAATACCGACACGTCGTAGTGGGGTTCCGACAATCGCGAGCCAAATGCCCGGCTTTGTTACAATTGTAACACACAAATTGGCTTCGGCCTCGCCCGGCCATGCCACCACGGCTTCCAGAAGTACCTCGTCTAGAGGTACCCCCCTGGTACCCATAGCTATCATTACTTGGGCCTTCAGTGTGCACCCGGTAAGCATCATAGGTGTGGCACTCATCCTCATTATGACCTACAGATTTGCAAAAATTATAGTAGGAGTTCTTAGGTCCCTGTCCATACCTTTGCATCAGGTAACAGTTCTCGGTTCGGTGCTGACCTGTCATTCTGCAGAGCTCACAATAGAGAACTTGTGGTGGAAAGGGGTTCGGCGCACCTGTCTGCAAGTACTTGTTTACCAGAGGGCACCGTTCCTTGTCGTGACCTTCGATCCGACAGTGCGTACACCAAACCTCTTCGCGATCAGGTTTTCCCTTTTTCATCTCGCGAAGTTCTAGGGCCATCGCGGCGAGCTGCGCTTGGATTTGAGAAATACCAGAGTCATCTCCGACAGGGGTAGTCTCTAATTTCATTGCGATTTCCAGAGCCTCTGACTGGTCAGCAACCTTCTGTTGCATGAGTGGAGTTCTGATATGTGGTAACAATGCTGCAATAAACCAGTCCTTGTGCTGCGCAGGACTAATGGTAAATCTGACTTGGTCCAATAGAAATTTGAATCTCTGATCGAATTCCCACACTGATTCGCCGCGTCGCTGTTGAATCTCCTTGAGTTCAGTGATGCTCTGCGACTCCGATTTAGGCTTCTTAAATTCTTTAATTATGTCTGCCTTGATCTTGCCTAAAGTAGGGCTCTGAGTGCTAGAAAATTTCATGAACCATGTCAGAGCCCGGTCCCGAAAGGAAGTAATGAGCTGCGCGGCTCGCACATCCAGATCTGCAATTTTCTCCGCGTTCCATACTGCTTCGCAGAGAAACCAGAACTGTTCTGGGTCCTCTGATCTCGTTCCTTTAAAGATGGGGAGTTTAATGTCATCAACAAGGTGGGCCATGAAGTTTCTGGGGGGGTTGCGAGGGGGACAGGACGTCGATGGGGAGGGATTTACGGGGGCAGACTGGCCTGTGGCCGGAATACTCGGGCCTGGTTGACTCTCATACTGCGATGGAATTTTAGGGGTAGTGGAGCGGCGTTGCGGGGTGACCGGAGGGTTTCCAACCGAAGGATTTTCTTCGGAATATGACTCTTCAGGGTTTACAGGGGTGGACGCGGTAGCCTGACCTAAGGAAGAGGGGTCAAAATCTCTCTTATACCTTTTGCCGTTTCGTAGCATCCCACTTTACTCATCGAAGGGAGTGTCACTTGCAAACATATGTTAGTACGACTAAACTAATAGTCCGATTCAAATAGAAATATACCCTTTTCGGCTAATAGTATTTCCTTAAGCTTAATAAATTCAAAAACTTACCACTGGGCCCTTTGAAGAACTGTCGTTCAGCTTCGCTGAAGGAGTTACTTGCGTCAAGGGAAAACTCCATCACAAAGACTTCCAACGTTCGCGTCGTCCAGAAATCAACAGCGTGGGATACCTCGTTGTTCACGTGTTGCACAAGATTGACCTTCGCAGGGGTCCACGCGGGAACCCGTCGAGCTTGAAAGTTCGGCCTTCTCTCTGTTAACCTAGAAAACCACTGGTGCAACTCTATGTGGATAATACCAAAGAAAATTTCATAAGCACCACCAAAAACATACCTTTTCTTAAAAAGTCACTTGCATTACACCACGGATTGGCGTTCTCTTGCTGTGCAAATTTCAAACAGATCTGAGCAAACCAGTCACTGATTTCCTTCACAGAGGGCCTCCAGAACATAGCCCTTGAGGTACAAGGTAAACCCCTCTTGAGCAGGTACTGAGTTCAACCGGAAACGGAACCAATTTGTTGGGCAATAGGGCAGACCCAGGTTTAATCCTTTAGTGTCGCACCAACAAAAGACCCACAGTGTTGTCCCTTTCGGCAACAACCTGCGCGCAAGTTGCAGTCTCACCCGAAACAGCTATGGGGTGCCGCAGAATCAGGTTTCTGCAAGCAAAGAGGGGGATTACTGTACCCTAGCCTTTAATAGCCTTATTAATCAATAATTATAAAGCTTTACCATTCATTCACATAAAACTTCGCAGGCAAATAAACAGTCGTGACTTGCTCAACCCACTACAGGGAATTCATAGCGAAGCTAAATATTAGCAGTGATCTATCATATCAGAAGTATACAGTTATTAATGCATAACAGACAACAGAAATAGAAATAGCACAAGAAACCACAACACCGGATATAACGTGGTTCACCCCCAGTGTAGGGGCTACGTCCAAAAACTGTGTTCTATTCAACTTGCTACAAAACCACAGTTTGATCTGCGCACTCAGCTGCAGATCCCTTCACTCCTTAAAAAGCCACGCACACAGCAGCAGGCCCCTGCGCACACAGCTGCAGGTCTTTCATCAATCTTCTTACAAAAACCCTCTGCGCACACAACTGCAGAGGTCGTCCACGCACACAGCCAGGACTTAACCTTTCCTTACAAAATCAACCTTAGCTTCGCCTTAATCTTTCTTACTTCATAAAACCTAACCTATCTTCTTTACACAAGCGCTTATTTATACTGCGCATTTTTACAAAACCATGGTCTTAAACCATGGGCACCCCAAACCCTAAACCCTGGACTTAAACCATAGGTTTATTACAGAAGACTTTAACTCAACCCCGACACCCCTAAGACTATTTTGAGTCCACACTCGCGGAGTTATCCATCTTAAGGGTCGTTAGGGTGCGCGTCCCAATAGTAAACAATGCTTCAAATTCCATTTTCCTCACAAGTATATCTATCTTTTTTTGTCTTTTGACCTTTCATATTCCCATCAAACTCAAATTCCTATCATATTTCTTGTAATGAAATACCTACATTTAATTTTGTTGTCCTAGCTATATGGAATTGGTAAAGTATTACCAAGGGGCCAGTTATCATGATAAATCAAACTATTTAAGCTAATTGTTTAGATTAGATAGAACAAAGTTCACCTCAATGTATGGTAATCATCATCATCAACTAAATGTATGTGTGTGCACATGCATAAATACCCAATACACAGCTCAATCAAACAATAATAAAACATAATTATACCTTACTGTGGATTTTCACACTGTCTTCTTATGCTTTACCTTTCAAAACATCATTCAACATACTTCATATTTTGTCCTGTTGCAATAGTTTCATGTTAGGACCCATCAAATAAATTTATGTTTGTTTATGAAAATAACAAAACCAATCTAAATAAATACAATTCTATTAAAATGTAAATTACAATACTATTCAACAATTCAAGTAAATTAATTGTTAAGAATAGATCACCTAATAAAACATGGATAACCAAAAATACTATGCATATAAGTCCATCGGTCTAATTAAAACATCATTTCTTTCCTCTTAACTATGGAAATTTTTCTCAACGCTATCTATAACAAGTTCCAATGGAGGATTCAAATAGCAATAGTGAAAATTATATACTAAAATTATAGAAATAGATGTTTTTTAATCTATTCTTCCTTACAATTCATTGAGCTCCTCTCTGTTTCGAGAATAATTTAATATTCTCTACTAAACAAGACCGACCACGTCAAGGTGGAAGCTCTTATGGACCCTCCCCCCCTCACATCACTCTCAATGCCCCAAACCCAATGCATCTACTTGCAAATAACAATTTATTTCACTATTTCAGTATCCAAATAACAATGCATATACAATGCATCTACTACAAATTATTTCACTCAATATTTGAAAGATGCTTTCATTAAATCATTCTTTAAATCATTCATTAAACCATTCAATATTGAACAACTGAAAAAACCATTCATTTAGTCAATGGCAGAAAAAAAAAATCAGTAAACCATTCATTAAAGCATTCATTCATGAAACAGAGGAAAAAACCATGAAATGTTTTTTTTCATAAATAAGAATTACTCAAAATTTGTTTAGTCACTTCCCTTTTATTTTTATTCTCTTTAAATATTTAGTTAGAGTCAAATCTTTCAGAATCTGATCATCAGTATCCCTACTAGTCTGCTCGCAAGGTTGAAGTTCAGGCGAGGGGCGATAAATTTCTGCAATAATGTCAAAATATTTCATTAATATATTTATATTTTGATAAATACGAGTAACTCATTTAAAAAAACATTATGAATGTGTGCTTTTACCTGCCATGGGAACATCAACATGTTCAAAATTATCTTGTACAGACCCAACCTATTCCATGTTATCTGCATCTACATGCTCTGCAGTTGAATTGTGTAGAATTAGAATTAATGTTCATCATCTGCAATGGTCTATAAAAAATAGTAGCACATTAATAAATTCATTACCAGGTGTTATCTCCCAAAATAAATTTATTTTTATAGGATGAATAATTCGAGTCATGTTATGAAAGATTTAAAGATGACTAATAAATTGAGGGTCTCTGGTTTTGCTAAATTTGAGAAAATTGGAAGTTTTAGCTTTCGGTGGCTTAGGTGGAGTTTTTAACATCTCATTAGCCACCGAAAAGATTTGTTTTGGAAGCTAACAGTTTAACGTAGGATTAGGGTTAGCCACCGAAAGTTGGCATGATCGACTATTTGGTAAAATCACTTTCGGTGGCTTAGGCGAGACTTTCAAACAGCTCATTAGCCACTGAAAAGTGTTGCTTTCGGAAGCTTAGTGAATAGTTAAAGGAGGGTGTTAACCACCGAAAGCAGGTAAAAGGAGTTGGGGAAAAAGTATTTTTGGTGGCTGAGGTGAAAGCTCTGATGGTTCATTAGCCACCGAAAGGCCTGCCTTTCAACGGTTAAAAGGAGATATCCGGAGAGAACACAATCCACCGAAAGGCAAGTTTTACATCACCATTTGGAAATCGGTTTCGGTGGCTTAGGAAAATAGGTCAGCATTTCATTAGCCACCGAAAGCCTTGCTTTCGGAGGCTAGTAGACAATTTCGTGGGGATGCTTAACCACCAAAAAGGTTAAAAGAAGAAACGGTTGAAAACCTATCAAATCAAGGATCGTCAACACAACGGTGATCATCAGAGGGCATGATAAACCACCAAAAAGATAGGAGAATGCATCAAGGCACAAGTAAATGATTGAGGAGGTCGTTGTTCAGCTGATGAGGACCGATGTGATTGGAAACCCTACTCTTCCCTCCATCTGTCCAAAGAACTACAGAAGATCTCCACTTGGTATCTAGGTTTCTTTAAACATAATTGTTAGGCAAGGGGTCTTAAAAATATAAACCAAATCCATCGTCCTCTCACCTACGCATCACTCATGCAGTTAAAAAAACCCTCAAAATTAGTGCCCAATGCTCCAGTACACTCCACCTTCGATTGTAGGAATCCTCACCACCAGAAACCATCTCTGAGAGTCAGCCTGCTAAAAACACTCTTCCACATAACTTGAATTTATTTTTGTAGGTACCCAGGAGTACATTCAGCAAATGAAGAAGGGAGGGCCTACTCTCAAGCAAGAGTTGGGATAAATCAGCTACCTCGAGGCACATCCAGAAATCTGCCAGTTCTTCAAGGATGTTAGCTGCTATAAGTTTTGTGAGAAAATTCAAGGTTCACACCAGCAGGTGGCTGAGGAATTTTCTCTCTCTTTCGATGGCTCCAAGGCAATCATAGGTAAGGAAGAATTTCTGATAGATGAAACCCTTATTGTTGAAGTGACTGAACTCCATAGAACTGGGGAGAAGTGGTTTAAAACCACCATTACAAAGGATGTAGAGTTCAGATATTATCCTAAGCATGAACATAGAGGGGTGGTATGGAAGAAAAGTGTCCCATCCTCCTGGCTAGAAGAGACTCTGGCAACAATTAATGAAGGCCATTGTGGTATACATAAATTTTGAAGGGAGATACAACAGGGCCATGATTTACCATTTTAAATTGATGAACCACTTCACATGAAAAATCCCACTAAATTTCCCTTCTACTTACATAGGATCCTGGAAAAAATGGCACACCAGGTGAAGGCTCAACCAACCAAGATTGTTGGAAGATTGTCTCATTATGGTCTTATCCAGCTCCTGATTCAAGAATTGCTAAAGAGCATAAATATGGCATGGGAATATTTATTGTTTTAGAATGGCTTTGAAAGATGCCTACATCCAGAACTAAAGGGTAAGTCTCATTCAAAAAAAAATCTAGCACCCCAAGGAGTGGGAAAAGGAATAGAAGGGATATATCACCAACAACAGCAGAATAGCCTCCTTCTTCTTCTAAAGCCAAGCAGGTCAAAAGAAACCTGGATTTCAGTGAAAAGGGCCAGGAAGTCACAACACATAGTGGGAACATTTTGAACCTTCCCTACTCAGACTCAGAAGAGGAAAGAGAGGAAGATGTTGACCTACCAGTGCAAGTTGTAACAAATATTGAAGAACTCCCATCACCTACACCAAAATAGAGAGATGAACCAGCAGAGAAGGCTTCCCCTAGCAATCCCAAGACACAAAGGATAAATCAGTTACTGAGGCAAGTGTATGAGATGGAAATTTTAGAAAGAGAGATAAACAAAAACAATGCTACATTGACTAGGAAGAATAAGCTGTTGCACAACTCTTACCTAGAGATGAGAGAAAGGTATGTTTTTCTAAAAAGACTAAACAAAAGATACTTAAAGGACAAAACAAGGCTATATAGAATGATTAGGCTTCAGAGGCTGCAAATGAAGGATGCCAAGCCAAACCCTAGCACTCACCTCACATTGGAAACCCTAGATGAAGCTGTAGTAAGCCTTCAGCCTCCAGAATCAAGTCAGGTTGCTGCTAACCTTCCTAACATAGAGCCTATTGAATAAAAAGATAATCAAACAAACTTGAAATAATAATTTTAGAGGTGGCTTAAGAATTTTTGAAGAACAGGGCTTTCGGTGGCTTAGGCGAACGCTAAGGCAGTTCATTAGCCACCGAAAGCAGTGCTTTCGACAGCTAACAGTTCTGATAATTTGGCCTCTTAACCACCGAAAGCAGAAAGAGGCACAGGATTGAATTTTGGCATGAAGGACCAATTTTGGGCAAACATGAATAGCTCAGGGACAAAGTATAAAGATGAAGGGCGCTGAAGAAAACATCAGGGGAGGTATGCTTCAGTTTTGTAGTGACATAAAGGAATAAAGGGTCACCAACACTAAACTGTCTAAGTAAAACATTGACTTATCCAGCAGAGGACCAGTGGCTGTTATTCCTAGTACTCACTTTAGTTATCAGAAGGTTCAAAAAGTGAACGAGTTCTACAGTTAGATAGACTAGTAGTTAAATTAGGGTTTTTGACCTAATTATGCAAAAACAATTATTTTGTCTATTTCTAGTAAATCAGATCCAATTTTTCAGGATCAGAATATTTTTTGTAAAGGCTATAAAGCCTAAGACTTATGTTATTAAAAGGGTTCGACTTTGGGGACTTGTAGACCATTAGCATTGTCAAGCTTCTCATATTCCTCATGACCTGATATAAGCTCTTTTCCTATCATATGTTCATCTTCCATTTCTTGTCTATTCTGTGCTTATGCTTGAATGTGTTATTCAGGTTTATTTAGGTTAATTGATGTCTGATAGCTGTCATCGTATTGGCATAATGATTATTTGAATTATAAGTACTTTCCTTGTTATGATTATCCATTTATACATATCTGTTTTATGTATGAATCTACCAGCATGATAAGTTCTCTACCTCTGCACCATATTATCAAACCTCTAAACAGTGGTAGTTAGAAGCCTTATCCCTAATTGAGTTTCATGCATGTCTTGAGAGTGTGAGGTCCTGTAGGTAACCTGACTTGATCCACTTAGAAAACCATAAAAACATTTAAGTTACCAGGCATCCTCGAGCTGCAACCTAGAGGAGTTTCCTGGAGTGATAACAAATTCGCACCGTTCTCGGGGAAAGGATATTGAAGTTCGGCTTCCCTAGGAGATGACATAGATCCTACTTTGATGATAGACAAATTTTGGACACTATTCTAGTTTTAATAATCTGTCTGGTGACTCCATTGAAATAAGGTGGCTTCAAGAAGAGCAAGTACCATAGAAAACCCTCAAGGACCACCAGCAACACCTATTCTAGATCTAGAAGAGATTCTAAGAAGAGCTAGGGCTTCACTAAGGTATACCAACAATGCTACAAAGGAAGCTACATCAAGTATTTCAAGAAATATTCCTGCTATTATTCTTCTTCTGAAACATTTAATTCTCAGGAATTTATAAATACATCAGAAAATTTTAGGGTTTGGGCATCTTTAAGCACTTCTTCTTGTGAAGATCCAAGCCCTAGTGACTCCATTGGGATAAGTTTACCACCATCACCCTTTCAGCTACCACTTGCATCTGTAGTACCTTCCTCCACCCTTTCCATACCCATTTCCAATATGGATACCCCTCTGACCAAAATGGAAAGGATCCTGGTAGCTAGGTATGTCCCCCTGAATTTGCCTAACCCCCTCTCGACCATGCCCACTAGAGACTATCCCAAATACATGCCTAAATTTATAGGAGAGGGATATTTCATAGCTGAAGAACATCTAGAGGAATTCTACAGTTATGTTGAAAACATAAATATAGAACAAGAAGATGTGTGGACTAGGGTTTTTGTGCAAAGTCTAGATGGTCAAGCTAGGAAATGGTTCAAGGAACTCCCTGCTAGATCAGTAGCAAGCATTGAAGCCCTAGATGACATCTTTCTAAAGCATTGGGAAGATAGGAGAGACCACCTCTATTATATCACTGAGTTTAGAAACTTGAAAAGAGAGAATGGGGAGTCTATCTCCAACTTCACCAAGAGGTTTAACAATATGTACAGCAAGATCCCCATTGATACGTCAGCCAGAATAACTTATGCAAATGCCTTTGACTCTAATTTCTTCCTACTTATCAGAGAGAGGAGGTATGCCTCCCTATCTCTCATGCAGGATGTTGCCCTAGAGGTAGAATCTAACATTGTAGCATCTCAAAAGGTCAAAGGAAATATAGATAGTAAGAAGCAGCCCGTAGACCCTATTGGGGCTTCTGCATCAGAGAACAAGATTGACAAAATGACCAAACTCTAAGATAATTTGACTGTTGAAATGTCTAAGCTAAAGGACGGAGGGAAGATACCTGTGAGGGGTAAAAGGCCAAGTGATTTTGTTCCCCAAAACCCAAATTGTGTCCCTTACAGAAGAGGCAACCCCCTAGTTCAGATCCTCAGAAGGGAAAGGAATCAAGTGGAAGATCAGAGAATCAACGCTCCTTTTCAGAATGTTGTACTAGAATAAGAACCAAAGTTCATTCAGGAAGAAGGAGAGGCTGAAGACAACATCCATTGCATGGAGGATGAAGTTGACTATTCTTTTCTAACACGGGCAGAATATGAGGAAGCCCTAATTGATGAGTAGATCAGTGAAGAAGCAGTATATCAGGTAGATGGTCAATGAGGGTATAATCTGAGGTCCAGGATAGTTTCTCCCCCTAAGAAGAATGTTGTTCCTACAAAGCAGCCTGTTGCACCAGCTAAAAAGGCTACTATTTTACCAATGAAAATGGTTGTCATTCCCAAACCATTGCAAAAACTAGTACATTCATCAATCCTTGATCCTATCCAGCTCAAAGCTCCAGTACATGAGGTAAGGTTTCCTGATAGACTACATTATTCTTTCAACCTTGAGTCAGCGAATCAAAAATTGAAGATCCCTTTCCCATTAATAGAGCTAATGAAAAATGATGCATTCAAATCTTCCATACTGAATTCTCTTCAGCCAAAGATACATATTGATACTGACTTTGTCAATCTACAAGATGATAAACCTATTGTAACCCTAGGCCCTATGATTGAATATCTAAAGGATTCTTGACCACCTTTCTACATATTCTTGAATATCCATGATAAAGTCCTTCACAACTGTCTGCTAGACTCAGGAGCTTCCCATAACCTAATGCCAAAGGCTGTGATGGATGAGCTTGGTCTCAGCATTACAAAACCCTACCATGATCTGTTCTCCTCTAACTCCAGAAAGGTCAAGTGCTTGGGCCTCATCAAAGACCTTGTTGTAAACCTATCTCAGCTACCCTCAAAAAGCATCATGATGGACATTGTAGTGGCTGATATCCCTCCTAAATTTGGTCTCTTACTATCTCGATCATGGAGTAAAAGGCTAGGTGGCCCCCTTCAGATGGACCTTACATATGCTACAATCCCAATGTTTGGAGGGGAGACCAAGAGGATTTGGAGAGAGAATCAGATTGCCTACATCATAAGCAATAAAAAGAATTCAGTGAACCACCCCATCTATGCAGTAGACACAGATTTTGGGTCATGCATTCTGCAAATAGATGGTTCTCAGCAAACACCAATCCAGATTACCAAGCCCACCTGTCAGCAGCCCAAAGAAGTGACCACATCATTCTGGAACATGTATTTTGATGGGGATAGCACTTAAAACTCAGCAGGTACAGGTGTAGTATTGATCTCTCTATCCAAAGAGAATATTCATCTGTCTTATAAGCTCGATTTTAAAACCACTAACAACATAGTAGAATATGAAGCCTTACTGTTAGGATTGAAAGCTGCCAAGGAAATGGGGATCATGTGCATGAAAATATTTGGATATGCAGACCTTATTATACAGTAGGTCAACAACACCTTTCAAGCAAAAAATGTCAAACTAAAGGCTTACAGGGACGAGTTATGGAAACTTAGAGACTCCTTTATTTTTTTTGAACTGTCATATATACCTAGGGCTTGTTGAAATATTGTAACTTCGAAGAATATTCTATATGTATCTTTTGTGGTCCCCGATGGTCCTACCGGGAGAACCACTTGTATTACTTTGTATCTCGATGCTTCTAATCGGAAGAACTAATAAGAGTCATGAGTTATTCCCCTCTAATTGTAAAGGTGGGTCATTAGCACCCCAGTGTGGTTACTTGAGCCTACATGTGTAACTTGAGCCTACATGATTTAAATCGAGCCTACATGTCGAATGAGTTAATTCAAGTGAACGGATGAATATAAATAGAGGTGTGCTGCTCCTCATTTGAGACACACACTCTCACTTATGTAGCGCATTAGTGGAGGAGAGAATTCGTTGGAGAAGGAAGAGGATCAGGCTTTGAACTCCTTGTTGGTTTTATCTTTTATCTTTTATCTTTTTGGGGCATCTATATTGAGGAAGCTTTTGTTGGGTTTTTCCCTTTAGGGTTTTCCCAAGATAAATCTGTGTTGTTCTTGTGATTCTGTTTCTTTCAGTGATCTTGCTTATATGCTTTTGTTATGAAAATGAAATGAATACTTATGTATTAGCTAAGCATATGAAAATTTAACATGGTATCAGAGCCACCCTGAATAGGACAGCTTTCACAAGGAAAAATAGCCCTCTCTCTCTCCCCGGAAGAAATTAGGGCTTCTTGATAAAGAGGAATTTTTGAGTGAGTCTGGAATAGGATTTCTCTCCTCATAAAAATCGAATTTTAGAGACCTGGATCAATATTTTTGGTTGGGTGAAACTCCGGGAAAGTCAAACCCTAGTTTGACCCCGGGCTATAAAAACCCTAAATAATAAACTGCTACGTTTTGGTACATTCGCTATATCCTGATATTGGAGAAGGTTCAGGAGCTACAAATTGTAGAGGCTGAAGGTAAAATACAGATGTACACTTTTTCCAAAATTCAGCCTCATATTCGTTATATTTTGGGAGATATGATCCCTCCAAGTTAGGGTTCCAGCCTCTTCCAGAATTCATACCTAAACAGGACACCTGGGGAAAATTGCTATAACTTGGGCTATATAGATCCAAATTGAATTCCTGAAGATGTTCCAGAAATAGAATGGACTTTACTTTTTCTGGTCCGAATTTCAGAACCAGAAGACGAAAAAGTGACATGTGGCAGGCCATACAACTTCGTTGTTTTGAACAGTCCTGTAACAAGTCACCTTGGGAAAATGCTCATAAATCCCAATTGGTGAAACAAATTCTAATGAAACCTATGTTTTTGGATTAGGTACATGCGGATTTACCTCAGTGAGAAATTTTAGATATATAGGAGCAGTAATTTTGGAGATATCACAGAAACAGTGACAGGAATTTCTGCAGAAGAAATTGGAAAACTAGGGCTTCCTGTTCCGGGAGCTTCCCTCCACTGTTTTCAAAAAAGGAGTACATTGACAGATCCAATTGAAGAGATCTATATTTATATCCAATCAGATCTAAAAGATTCCAAGTTTTGAAAATTAGGGTTTCTCTGACAAACCCTAGATCAGCCAGCTCCGAAAGCAAGACGGACACCTCAAATCGGTAAGATCTAATCTTTTGCTATTTACATTTGAGGCTCTCATTTCAAAGAGATCTATCACATCAGATTGATGATAATATTAGTAAAGTTGAAAACTTCCAAGCATGGAAGTATTTGATCTCTCTAAAGAAAATGAATTGGACACCTACATGAGTAGAGAGGTTCTAGTTCCATACAGAGATGAGGCTCAAAGCCTTACACAAGAAGAACTTGATCAAGGCCAAGAAGATCATTGTTGATTCAATCACTAATCAAATTGTACCACAAGTGTCTTCCCTAAAGAGACCGGAGATGTTTGATTCCTTGATCAAGCTATTTGAAGATAAGAACTTAAATCAGAAGATGGCTTTGAGAAAACAGTTGAAGAATTTGAAGATCCAGAATGCAAAACAACTTGAAGCGGTAGAAGAAGAAGTGGAGAATGCAGAAGTGGTGATAGCCACCTTGAATGGCCTCCCAGGATCATGGGAATCATTCATGCGAAGAATGTATGCCAGAATGAAGTAATTGCTTTCAGCTCGACTCATAAGAAGAGAAGAAGAAGATGGGAGCAATTGAAGATCAAGCTCTCACCATTCAAAGAAGATCCCTCAAGTGATGAGGAATATGAAGAAATCAATTCTTAATGAACATCTTATCCATCTTATCATTTGGATAACAAATGATGATTTCATGAACGAAGAAGATGATGAAGCATAATGATCAAGAAGGAGTCTACCCACGAAACAAACAAAATATAAGTATTCAATTGTCATTTAATGATATTGTTTTGTTGTGCATTTGATTATATTCAGTTTGATGTGTTATGCATGATAGATTGTTTGCATTAATGACTGTATACTACTAATATGCATGTGATGGGTAAGTATCTCATGGTTCTATACAACTCTCCATTGCTACTTATCTAGAATGAAACCTCTTTGTTGACATATTGGATTAGTGCACAATCTCAATGTTGTCCTAGTAGAGATGGAAGGCATCTATAAATGTTTCCGTGATATATGGATGAATGTTGTATTGGCTAAACAGTTGCATGATGCATAAGAATTTTCCGTTATTCATATGTTTTATGAAATAGTTCTAACCATGCAACTGGTTCATTTGAATTGTAGGAAAGGTCCTGTACAACCTCCTACAAGAAAAGAAGGATGAGACTTGTTTCGAAGAACAAGTGATGACAATTCAAGATTCACTCCAATAAACATGAATCTGAAGCTCCCAGGGTCAAAGACACCATGACGAAAGAAAGAGCTTCAGAGAGCAGTATATCGACCTCGAAGGATGAAGACCACAATGGGTACGAAAGATAACTCAAGATGAAGAAAATAATGCTATGAAAGAAGCTATGATAAAATAATAACAGTTGATAATGGGGAATGATGTATACGATATGATTTCGAGACATAAAGGGAAGTACGTAGTATCTTCCATATGGATCTACAAGAACAAGCATACAAAGCAAGGTTCATGATTTGCCTCAGGAATAATAGACTACGACATGACATACTCTATTGACAAGTATATATCAAGCATAGAACCACCTATACAGAATGAAGAAGGAAGATGATATTCCACTTCAGGGGGATTAACTACAGAAGATATCTAAGTTTGACATGGTACGACATGATGGACAGCTTCCTGCTGGATCGAGACTTTACCAAGAGTAAAGTGGGTTCCAACCTTCAAGGTTGAATGTAGAAGACTAGGATATGTTGATGACCTAACAAGACGAACTCATGGAAGATTTTATGATGAAAGAATACTAGAATGGTGTTTGGGATACAGTTCCCAAACCAGAAGGAAAGAGTATAGTATCCTCTAAATGGATATGTAAAATAAAGCATGCAGCTGGCGAAAGTAATGAGAAGTATAAAGAAAGATATGTTGCTAGAGGTTTCTCTTAGAAAGAGGGAATTGACTATGAAGAGACATTTTCCCCAATAGCATGATATACTTCGATTAGAGCTATCATGGCACTTGCATCCATGATGAAGTGGGAATTACACTAGATGGATGTGAAAAAAACCTTCCTTAATGGTATGATTGAGGAAGAGTTTTACATCGAATAGTCATAAGGATTTGAACTTGAAGACAGATGGACTCACATATGCAAGATGAAGAAGGCCCTCTATGGCCTGAAGCAAGCTACCAGAGATTGGTATGGAAGAATAGATAGTTTCTTGACGAGCATGGGCTTTGCCAAGATAAAGTCAATCCTAACCTTTACTACAAGGTTGTAGAAGATGAACCTGTCATACTATATGTGGATGACTTATTCTTGACAGGGAATGAGAAACAGATTGTAGAAAGCAAGAAGAAACTAGCAGAAGAATTTGAGATGAAAGAGATTGGGTTAATGCATTGTTTCCTAGGTCTGGAAGTATGGCAAAGTTCAGAAGGAATCTTTCTCAACCAGGGAAAGTATGCGGTAGAGATATGAAAGAGATTCAATATGTTGGAATGCAAAGCCATGGATACTCCCATGGATTCCAACCTGAAGCTGTTAGCCAATGACTCATCAGAGTTAGTGGATGTGACTCACTACAGACAGATCATTGGGTCATTGATGTACTTAACAAATACCAAACTAGACATTTGTTTTGTTGTGAACACCTTAAGTCAATATCTTGTTCAACCAAGTCGAGTTCACCTAGTAGCTGCAAAACATGTGATGAGATATCTGGAAGGGACTATAGACTTTGGTCTATACTATGATGGTAGCCATCAGTATAGATTGTATGACTACACAGATGCAGATCGGGCTGGAATTATCTTAGATAATAAAATCACTTTAGGTGGATGTTATAGTCTGGGATCTGCTATGAGTGCATGGTTTAGCAGGAAACAGTCCAGTGTTTCCCTTAGCATAGCTGGAGCAGAATACATAGAAGATTGCTCTACTAATTTGTGAAGCCATCTGGCTTCAGAAGCTGATATCAGGTCTCTTTGACCTGAAGATGGATACTACAATGATTCTATGTGATAACCAGATTTGTGATGATAGAGAACCCTGTGTTCCGTTGTAACACATAAAAATCCGGTATTTCTACAAACGAGTGAAGATGCAGATGATGATGTTTCAGTATTTACATACTGTAGATGTAGATGATGGTGATTCAGTATTTCAATACTGAATATAGAGATGATGATGATTTCAGTATTCCCATACTGAAGATATAGATGATGTTTCAGTATTTACATACTGTAGATGCAGATGATGGTGGCCTGATGATGCTTTTAGATACAGATGGTGATAGTTCAGTATTCACATACTAAAGATGTAGATGAAGATGGTTTAGATGATGATGCGCTGACAAAGCCTCTGTCTCGGGTAAAGTTCGAACACTTTCGAGACAAGCTTGGTGTGGTTCAGAAAGACCTTCCTCGAAAGGGGGAGTAGTGATGTTGCAATGGGATTGTATCATCCTTGGACACTTGCCCTAAAGTGACTCGGAGACCCCAGTCTTTGAGAATGAAGAGGGATTGTATCATCCTGGGACATATGTCTAGAAGTGATCTAGTGACTTCTATCATCCAGAATGTGGTGGGATTGTATCATCCCTGGGCACTTGCCCAAACGTGACCCAGAGACCTCGGTCTTCGAGAATGAAGAGGGATTGTATCATCCCGGGACATCTGTCCAAAAGTGATCCAGTGACCTCGGTCCCCGTGAATGTGGTGGGATTGCATCATCCTTGAACTTCGGTTCAAAATGTATCCGGAGGTCTCAGCCCCTGTGAATGTGGTAGGATTGCATCATCCCTGAACTTCGGTTCAAAATGTATCCGAAGGTCTCGGCCCCCATGAAAGTGGTGGATTGCATCATCCCTGAACCTCGGTCCAAAATGTATCCGAAGATCTCAGCCCCCGTGAAAGTGGTGGATTGCATCATCCCTGAACCTCGGTTCAAAATCTATCCAGAGGTCTTGGCCCCCATGAAAGTGGTGGATTACATCATCCCTGAACCTCGGTTCAAAATGTATCCGGAGATCTTGGTCCCCGTGAATGTGGTAGGATTGTATCATCCTTGAACTTCGGTTCAGAACGGATCTGGTGACTTCGATACTCGAGAACGTGTGTTGATCTCGTAATTCCTAGAGGAAGGATTGTTTGAGTTCCACATCTGTGTTGATCCCACAATTCCGAAAGGAAGGATCGTTAGTAACTCCGTAAAGACCTAAATCCCATAATTCTGAAAGGAAGGATCATTGAATTGATTTCATAATTCCAATAGGAAGGATTGTCTGAGTTCCACAGATGTGTTGATCCCATAATTCCAATAGGAAGGATTGTCTAAGTTCCACATCTGTGTTTATCC
>LPNX010777781.1:221161-285599 GCA_001517045.1 Pseudotsuga menziesii | reverse complement strand
AGTCCCCTCTAATTGTAAAGGTGGGTCATTAGCACCCCAGTGTGGTTACTTGAGCCTACATGTGTAACTCAAGCCTACATGATTTAACTCGATCCTACATGTCGAATGAGTTAATTCAAGTGAACGGATGAATATAAATAGAGGTGTGGTGCTTCTCATTTGAGACACACACTCTCACTTGTGTAGCGCATTAGTGGAGGAGAGAAGTAGTTGGAGAAGGAGGAGGATCAGGCTTTGATCTCCTTGCTGGTTTTATCTTTTGTCTTTTAACTTTTTGGGGCATCTATATTGAGGAAGATTTTGCTGGGTTTTTCCCTTTAGGGTTTTCCCAGGATAAATCTGTGTTGTTCTTGTGATTCTGTTTCTTTCAGTGATCCTGCTTATATTCTTTTGTTATGAAAATGAAATGAATAATGATGTATTAGCTAAGCATATGAAAATTTAACAGGGCTTTGAATCACCTGGATGATTCCCTGGCTATCTCTGCAAGTCTATTTGTTCCTCCTTTACCTCCCAGGATCAGCTATGATATTCAGGTCAAGTACAGACCTTCCCTGCCAGATAATGTAAAATTTTGGAAGGTGTTTGAGAATGATGATGAGCTTAGTAAATTCCTTTAGCTAGTAGATGAATTCTCTAATATGCATATAGATCAGGAAAACCTAAACATGGAAGAATCCCAACAACTCAAGTTGAAAGTGTTATCACTCTAGGAAACTCCTCTAGGTTGGAGCTCGAGGATGCCTAGTAACTTACAATGTTTTTTAGGGTTTTCTAATATGGATCAATTCGGGTGACATATATGACCTTCCACTCTCAAGACATGCTTGAAACTCACTCAATTACAAGGCTTTTAGTTACAACTGCTCAGAATTTGACAATAAGGTGCAGGGATGGAGAACTCATCAAGATGGCAAATTTACACACAAAACAGATGCATATAAATGGCTAAATCATGAGAAGGATGGTACTTACAATTCAAATCACATTAACATGCCAATAGGATGACAGCTATCAGTCATTAATTAACTTGAATTTAACTTAAATACACATTCAGACATAAGCATAGTAAAGACAGAAATGGAGGCTGAACAAATTATAACAAAAGAGATTATATTCTATCATGAGCAAAATGAGAAGTTGAAAATAGTATAGTTCTATAAATCCCCGAAGTTGAACCCTTTCCATAAAATAAGTCTTAGGCTTTATAGCCTTTACAAAATATACAAATCCTGAAAACTTGGATCTGTATTTTACAAAAATAAACAAAACAATAGTTTTTTGCAAATCAGGTTAAAAAACCCTAATTAACTACTTGTCTAACTAATTGAAGAATTAGTTCACTGAATGAACCTTCAAATAACTGAGGTAACTACTGACAATTACTACTACTCGTTGAGCCATTGTTTTCTCTTGATATCTAGGTGTTGGTGACCCTTTATACTTGTAATTTCATATTAAAACTGAAACAAACCACTTCTTGATGCTTTCCTGCACACCCTTAATCTTCAGCCCATGTCCCTGAGCCATATATATTTGCCAAAAACTAGTCCTGTATGCCAAAATTTGATTTTAAGCCTCTTTCTGCTTTCGGTGGCTAAGAATCCAGTCTATCGAAACCATTAGATGCTAAAAGTGGCACTTTCAGTGGCTAATGGACTGCCCCAGCATCCGCCTAAGCCATTGAAAGCCTTGTTTTGCAAAAATTATTAGGTTTTCCTCAAAAATGTCCCTGTAATCCTATTTTCTTAGATTTTTTCTTGAGCAGGCTTCATGTTAGGAGGGTTAACAACACCCTGGCTAGTTTCAGGAGGTTAAAGGCTAACTGCAGCCTCAGCTAGGGTTTCCAAGGTGGGGTGGCTGCCAGGTTTTGCCTTAGATTCCTTCAGTTGTAGTCTTTGGAACCTGATCATCCTGTATAATCTAGTATTTTCCTTTAGGTACCTTGTGTTTAGCCTCTTTAAGAAAATATATCTTTCTCTCTACTCCAGGTAAGACTTATGTAGCAGCTTGTTTCTGTTGGTCAATACAGTATTATTCTTCTTTATTTCTCTTTCCAAAATCTCCATCTCATAAATTTTCATTAGTAATTGATTGATCTTTTGAGTTTTAGGCTTACTGGAGGAAGCCCTTTCTGTTGGTTCTTCTTGCTCCTTTGGTGTGGGGGAGGGTAGTGCTTCATCCACTGGTATAATTTGCAAAGCTAGATCTGCACCTTCTTTTTGCTCCTCTTCAGAATCTGAGTACGGTAGATTTAGAATATTCTCCTTGTGTGTTTCAACATCCTTTCCCTTCTCACTGAAGTCCAAGTTCCTTTTTACCTTCTTGGCCTTGGAAGAAGAGGGAGGATGTTCTACTGCTGCTACTGGGGATATGGCCCTCCTCCTTCTTCTCCCACTCCTTGGTGTGCTGGAATTCTTGGTAGGAGACTTCCCTTTCTCTTCTAGATGGAGGCCTGTCTCAAATCCATTCCAAAACAGAAAATAGGGCCATGCCATATTCCTTATTTTCAGCAACTCTTGGATCAATAGCTGGATAAGGCCATGGTGAGATAGTCTGCCAGCAATCTTTGTTGGTTGGGCTTTTACTTGGTGTGCCATCTTTCCCAAACTTCTGTGTAAGTAAAAGGGAAAATTGAGTGGGATTTTACTTGTGACATGGTTCATTATATTGAAATGATAGATCATGGCTCTATTATATCTTTCTTCACAGGTTAGGTAAACCACAATGGCCTTCAATAGTTTTTGCCACCTCTCTTCCAACCAAGATGATGGCACACTCCTCTTCCACACCATTCCTCTATGTTTAGGCTTTAGATAAGACCTGAATTCTACATCTTTTGGTATGGTGGTATTGAACCATTTTTCTCCTGTGCAAGGGAGTTCGGTTACTTCAGTGATTAGGGTTTCATCTATGTGAAATTGCTCCTTGCCTATAACTGCCTTTGAACCATCAAATGAGAGGGAAAAATCCTCAGCTACCTGCTGATGGGAGCCTTGTATTTTTTCACAAAACTTATAGTAGCCAACCTCTTGGAAGAGTTTACAGACCTCTGGATGTTCTTCCAAATAAATAATATCACCCAGCTCCCACCTGAGATCAGGTCCTCCCTTCTTCATCTTGATGAGTGCCTCTCCTGGGTACCTGCAAAAAAATTCTTAGTTCTGTATACAGTGTGTTAGCAGGCTTCTCCTTCAAAGATGGTTTTCCTGGTGGAGAGGAATGACAAAATCAAGATTGAAATGTGCTAGAGTCCTTTGGCACTGATTATGAGGGTTTGTTCTGTCATGATGGGTACTGAGATCATAAGGTGATGGAAATAGCTGATCCTCTCGATCTCATTTCCCAAGTAATCATATCACACATCAGCCTGGGTATTCGATGGGCTTTTTGTTGTTTTTTTGGATAGGTGGAAGGAGATTGAGGGTTTCCAATACTATCAGTCCTTTTCTAGTTTTATAACGAACTATTTCACTCATTTGCACACACGGCTATGCAGGATCAAGTCTTTTCGGTGGTTTGTCACGCCCTCCACTGATGGTTCATCTTACTGACGGGGTTTGATTTGACTGTTTTCTAACCGTTTCCTCACTTTTCCTTTTCGGTGGTTAATAGCCTTTGGTATTTTTTCTACTGTCCCTCAAAAATATGGCTTTCGGTGGCTAATGAAACAATATCTCTTTTTCCTAAGCTGTCGAAACCATCATACCATCGTTGGGGTGAAATCCTGCTTTCGGCAAATAACGACCTCGCCAAAAAACCCATTAAACCGCCGAAAACCCATCGTTTTGGTGGCTAATGAAATGCGTGATCTTTTGCCTAAGACATCGAAAGCACTTCTTCTCCGACGCTTATCTTCCTACTTTCGGTGGTTAAAATTTGTGTTGGATTGTTTGATAAGCTCCCAAAAGCATCACTTTTCGGTGTCTAATGAGCTATTCTGAGTCTCACCTAAGTCACCAAAAGTGTTGATTTGATTCTACTTGCTCGGGTAGCTTTCAGTGGTTTACCTTTATCCCTTGTTCAATCGTTAGCTACTGAAACATAGCTTTTCGGTGGCTAATGAGCTATTAAAATCCTCGCATAAGCCACCGAAATCTATAACTTTAAAATTTTTCAACCATATCAAAAACAGAGACTTTCAATTTGTCAATCATACTCGGATCTTTCATTACATAAATCCAATTCTTCATACTTATAAAACTAAATTTATTTTGGGAGATAGCATCTGGCTCCTACTTGGGGATGGGAACCTCCCAGTGAGGTCCCAAGAATCCCAGACCAAAATTCCTTTCCTTAAAAGAAACTAAAACTTAACACTATCATTTACTGTTCCATTGGGCATGGAGTTTATTCTATAAGCAAAAACAACCTACTATCTACTAATTTACAATAACAAGCCCTCAGAGCCTCAAATAAAGTAAAGTTTTAGAAAACGCCCATTCACCGGGCCATCAAATACCACTTCCCCTTCCAGATTCTACAATTTGAAGGTGTTATTCTTATGTACCCGATCTATCACAAAAGGGCCAATCCACAAAGAATCAAACTTTCCATGTTTGCCCTTGTCTTGTCTGACAACATCCCACTTTAGGACCCAATCTCCAACCTGAAAGTTGTCTACTTTTGCCCTTTTGTCAAACATGCCCTTTATCCTCTGTTGATGGGATTATACTTTTCCTATCACTTGCTCTCTGATTTGCTGCAACTCCACCAAGTCCATCATCCTCCTTACCATATCATTTGGTTCATCTTCCTCTTCCTGAAAGAATTTTTCCACTGGCAGAATGAGCTGAATAGGAAAAATAGCCTCAGTACCATAAACCATCTTGAATGGAAAAGCCCCTATAGATATTTTGTCTATTACCCTATCATCCCATAAAACAAACTTGAGCTTAGAATCCCAGCTTTTCTGATTTGTCTCCAGGAGTTTCCTGATGATCCCGACTAGGATTTTGTTGGATGACTTGGCCAGGCCATTTCCTTGAGGATAATAGGATATGGAATGCACCAATTGAATGCTCATTGACTCACACATTTTAACTAATGCCCCAGCCTTGAAAGCAAGTGCATTATTAGTTACTAACCTTAGTGGGAAACCAAACCTGCTAAAGATATTCTCATACAAAAATCCCATGATGACCTGATGAGTGGCATTCCTAGTGGGTACTGCCTCTATCCATTTGGTAAAGTAGTTTGTGGCTACTAGGATCCATTTATGCTACCCACTAGAAGATGGATTTATTTCACCTATGAAATCCAGACCCCGTTGCTGGAAAGTCCCATTCACTACAATAGGCCTAAGGAGTAAGGATTTGAGCTGTACTTCCCTATAAATCTTTGGCACCGGTCACAGGCCCTTACAAAAGTACATACATCAGCAAAAAGGATTGGCCAATAGTATCCTGCTCTTAGGATCTTGTGGGATGTGGTTTTCCAATAATGGTGGCCCCCACATGTGCTGGAATGGAAGTGATGCATGACCTGCTCTGCTTCTTCATTATCTAGACATCTCAACAAAATTCCAGACTAATCTTTCTAGTACAGCAGTTTTTCAATTATGCAAAACTTAACAGATTTTAACTTAAGAGCTCATGCTTGATTAGGAGTGAGATTAGGAGGAACTTCTAATTTCTACAAAAATTGAATAATACCTGAGTACCATTCATAGGAGGACAGGTTTTCAGCTACTAGTGGAATGTCATTCTGATCTTGGTCTACTTATGCTGCTACCACAGTATACACTTTTGCTGATTTGACATCGGTGAATTTTATCCCCATTAGTTCACAGTTTTCTTTAGCCATGAGTTTGGCCAGACCTAGTCCCTTTACTAGCTTAGTGGGATTCACCTCTATATCAAACTCAATGAGCTTGGCATTCCACTTATCTCTCTTCCCATCAATGTTAGGCTGAGTCAAAACATCCTTCACAATAGCTTAAGGGACATATGCAAGGAATTTTGCATGGAGAATGTAAATTCTAAAAGTCTTCAAAGATTTTATGAGAGCATAAGCCTGTTTCTCAAATGGATCATACTTCGACTCAGCATCTCTCAAGGTTTTGTTGAATAATGCAATTGGATGATCAAAACCCTCATTATCTTTTTGTAACAGCACAGCTTCCACTGTGTCATAGGATGCAAAAGAAAATATGTAAAAACTCTTGGTGTAGTCAAGACTAATCAGGGTTGGGGCCTCCATGATAGCCTTCTTGATGTCTTCAAAAGAGCTTCTTGCCTGGTCAGTCCATTTTATTTCTACATCCTTTTTCAGCATGACTGTTATGTGCTTCACCAGCTTGGAGAAATTAGGGATGAACCTCCTGACAAATTTTATCTTACCTAAAAAGGAATGAATTTCCCTTTTTTATCTCGGTATGGACAACTTCTGGATTGCTTCCACCCTTACCAGATCAATCTTTACACCTTTAGCTAATACCATGTGACCTAGGAGTTTCCCTTCACTGAGTGCAAATTGAGACTTCTTAGGATTGAGTGATATCCCATACCTTCTGCACTTCAAAAACACCTTCCTCAAATGCTGCAAATGGTCATGATGGCTGTGAGAGTAAACAGTTAGGTCATCCAAGTATATGAGCACAAATTTATCTTTCAACCCTACAAAAGCTAGTTCCATGGCTCTCTGAAAAGTATCCCCAGCATTCATTAGCCCAAATGGAATTTTAGCATACATGAAAGTGCCCCATGGGGTGGTAAAGGCAGTATTCTCTTGGTCATCTGGGTGCACAGCAACTTGGTTGTATCCATAGAAGCCATCCAGGAATGACATAACACTAGCCCCTGAGACTTTCTACAACATGTGTTCCATCTTGGGTAGTGGATAGTTGTCTTTCTTGGAAAATTTGTTCAGGTTTCTAAAATCCACACACAACCTAATTTCCCCATTCTTATTTCTTACCACTTCTAGGTTTGCAATCCACTTGGAATACCTAAGGGGGATTATGATCTTGGCTTTGAGGAGCTTATGGATTTCTTTTTCAATTACTATTAATAGGAGAGGACAGATGGATCTCAGCTTCTGCTTGAAATGGATGGTGTCCTTCTCCAAAGGAATCCTGTGCTAGATGATATTGGTGTCATAGGTTTTCAGGTCACTATACTCCCAGGAAAAGACATCAGCAAACTCCTTTATCAGGCTTCAAAATTTTGACCTTTGATCAACAGTCAACTTAGTGGACAGATTTATCAGTTTTGGATGGCTTTGGCTACCTATGTTTTTCTCTTGGATAGCAAGGTCTGGCTCCTTTTTGGAAGGCTTGAAAGGGATGTCATTATGATCAAACAGCTCTTCCAGAGGTACAAGACCCCGAGGTATATAGTTGCTAGGTAATTGGACAATGTTCTGATCAGCCACTTTATCTTTCAACTTGAGCTGCTTGGATTCCTCCATGTTTAGGTTTTCCTGGTCTATATGTATATCATAGAATTCATCTACTAGCTGAAGAAATTTGCTAAGCTCATCATCACTCTCAAAAACCTTCCAAAATTTGACATTATCTGGAAGGGAAGGTCTGTACTTAACCTGAACATCATAGTTGAGCTTAGGAGGTAAAGGAGGAACAAACAGACTTGCAGAGACATCCAAGGAATCATCCAGGTGATTCAAAGCCCTAGGTATATATGACAGTTCAAAAAACATAAAGGAGTCTCTAAGTTTCCATACCTCGTCCCTGTAGGCATTTAGTCTGACATTTTTTGTCTGAAAAGTGTGTTGACCTACTGTATAATAAGGTCTGCATCTCCAAAAATCCTTATGCACATGATCCCCATCTCCTTAGCAGCTTTAACTCCTAGCAGCAAGGCTTCATATTCTACTATATTGATAGTGGTTTTAAAATCAAGCTTATAAGACAAATGAATGTTTTCCTTAGATGGGGAGATCAATACTACACCTGCACCTGCTGAGCTTTGAGTTCTAGCCCCATCAAAATACATGTTCCATACTGTTGTGGTCACTTCTTCAGGATGCTGACAGGTGGGATTAGTGAGTTGGACTGATGTTTGCTGAGAATCATCTATTTGCAGAATGCATGACCCAAAATCAATGTCCACTGCATAGATGGGGTGATTCACTAAATTTCTCTCCTTGCTTATGATGTAGGCCAGTTGATTTTCCCGGTACAACCTCTTGGTCTCCCCTCCAAACATGGGGATGGTGGAATATGTAAGATCCATGTGAAGGGTGCCACCTATTATTTTTCTCCATGATCGAGACAGCAAGAAACCAAATTCTAGAGGGATATCAGCCACTACAATGTCCATCATGATGCTTTTTGAAGGTAGCTGAGTTAGGTTCACAGCAAGGTCTTTGATGAGGCCCAAGCACTTGACCTTTCTAGATTCAAAGGAGAATAAATCATGGTAGGGATTTGTGATGTTGAGACCAAGATCATCCATCACAGCCTTTGGAATTAGGTTATGATAATCTCCCGAATCCAACAAACAGTTATGGAGGATTTTATCATGGATATTTAAGGATATATGGAAAGGTGGGAATGAGTCCTTTAGGTCTTCGATCATGGGGCCTAGGGTTACAATAGGTTTGTTATCTTGCAGATTTATAGAGTTAGAATCAATATGTACCTTTGGATGAAGGGAATTCAGAATGGAAGACTTGAATGCATCATTTTTCATTAGCTCAATTAATGGGAAAGGGATCTTCAATTTCCGAATTTCTGACTCAAGGTTGAAAGAATAATGCAGCCTATCATGAAACCTTACCTCATGCACTGGATTTTTGAGTTGGACATGGTCAGGAATGGCTAAAGGTGTTGGTTTCTACAATGATTTGAAAATGGAAACCACTTTCTTTGGTAAAATAGTAATCTTTTTAGCTAGTGCAGCAGGCTGTTTGACAGGCACGGCATTCTTCTTGAGAGGAGAAACCAGCCTAGATCTTAGATTGTACCCTCCCTGATCATCAGCCTGATATACAGCCTCTAGATGTTCTTCAGCTTTGAAATCTCCTTCTCCTGTGAATTTAGGCATGTACTTAAGGTAATCTCTAGTGGGCATGGTCGAGAGGGGATTTGGCAAATTTAGGGGGCCATACCTAGCTACCAGGATCATTTCCATTTTGGTCAATTGAGGGGCAGCCATATTGGAAATGGGTATGGGAAGGGTGGAGGTAGAAAGTATTGATATAGCTAGTAACTGAGAAGGTGGTGGTGGTAAACTTATCCTGTGGAGTCACTAGGGATTGGATATTCATAAGTAGCAGTGCTTGAAGATGCCCAAACCCTAGAATTTTCTGATGTATTTATAAATTACTGAGAATTAAGTGTTTTAGCAGAAGAAATAATAGCAGAAATATTTCTTGAAATACCTGATGTAGCTTCCTTTGCAGCACTCATGGTCTGCCTTAGTGAAGCCCTAGCTCTTCTCAGAATCTCTTCTGGATCTAAAATAAGTGTTGCTAGTGGATCCTGATGGTTTTCTCTGGTACTTGGTCTTCTTGAAGCCACCTTATTTCAATGGAGTCACTAGATAGATGATTTACAACTAGAATAGTGTCCAAGCTTTGTCTATAATCAAAGCAAGGATCTATGTCATCTCCCAGAGAATCTGAGATTTAGTCTCCTCTCCCCGGCAATGGCGCCAATTTGTTGTCACTCTAGGAAAATTCTCTAGGTTGCAGCTCGAGGATGCCTGGTAACTTACAATGTTTTTTAGGGTTTTCTAATATGGATCAAGTTAGGTGACTTATATGACCTTCCACTCTCAAGACATGCATGAAACTCACTCAATTACAAGGCTTTTAGTTACAACTACTCAAAAGTTAACAATAAGGTGCAGGGATGGAGAACTCATCAGACTGGGAGATTTACACACAAAACATATGCATATAAATGGCTAAATCATGATAATAATGGTACTTACAATTCAAATCACATTAACATGCCAATAGGATGATATCTATCAGTCATTAATTAACTTGAATTTAACCTAAATACACATTCAGGCATAAGCACAGTAAAGATAGAAATGGAGGCTGAACAAATTATAACAAAAGAGCTTATATTCAATCATGAGAAAAATGAGAACCTGACAATAGTATAGGTCTATAAATCCTCGAAGTTGAACCCTTTCCATAAAATAAATCTTAGGCTTTATAGCCTTTACAAAATATACAGATACTGAAAACTTGGATCTATTTTTTACAAAAATAAACAAAATAATAGTTTTTTGCAAATTAGGTTAAAAAACCCTAATTAAATACTTGTCTAACTAATTGAAGAATTAGTTCACTAAATGAACCTTCAGATAACTGAGGTAACTACTGACAATTACTGCTACTGGCCCTTTGCTGGTTGAGCCACTGTTTTCTCTTGATAGCTAGGTGTTAGTGACCCTTTCTACTTTTAATGTCCTATTAAAATTGAAATGGACCTTTTCTTGATGCTTTCCTCCTCACCCTTGATCTTCAGCCTATGTCCCTGAGCCATATATATTCACCAAAAACTATTTCTATATGCCAAAATTTGATTTTAAGCCTATGTCTGCTTTCGGTGGCTAAGAGGCCAGTCTATTGGAACTGTTGGCTGTCGAAAGTGGCGCTTTCGGTGGCCAATGGACTGCCACAGCATCCACCTAAGCCACTGAAAGCCCTGTTTTGAAAAACTTATTAGGTTTTCCTCAAAAATGTCCCTGTAAGACTGTTTGCTCAGATTTCTTCTTCAACCGGCTCTGTGCTAGGAGGGTTAACAGCACATTGGCTAGTTTCAGAAGGCTGAAGGCTAACTACAGCTTCATCTAGGGTTTCCAAGGTGGGGTGTCTGCTAGGGTTTTCCTTAGTTTCCTTCAGTTGTAGTCTTTGGAGCCTAATCATCTTGTATAATCTAGTATTTTCCTTTAGGTACCTTGTGTTTAGCCTCTTTAATAAAATATATCTTTCTCTCTTCTCCAGGTAATACTTATGTAGCAGCTTGTTTCTGTGGGTCAATGCAGCATTATCCTTATTTATTTCTCTTTCCAAAATCTCCATCTCATAAATTTTCCTTAGTAGTTGATTGATCTTTTGATTTTTAGGCTTACTGGACGAAGCCCTCTCTGTTGGTTCTTCTTTCTCCTTTGGTGTGGGGGAGGGTAGTGCTTCAGCCACTAGTACAATTTACAAAGCTAGGTCTACACCTTCTTCTTGCTCCTCTTTAAAATCTGAATAGAGGATTTAGAATATTCTCCTTGTGTGTTTCAACCTCCTAGCCCTTCTCACTGAAGTCCAAGTTCCTTTTTACCTTCTTGGCCTTGGAAGAAGAGGAAGGATGTTTTGCTTCTACTGCTGGGGATATGGCCCTCCTACTTCTTCTCCCACTCCTTAGTGTGCTGGACTTCTTGGCAGGAGACTTCCCTTTCTCTTCTGGCTGGAGGCCTATCTCAAATCCATTCCAAAACAAAAAATATGGCCATGCCATATTCCTTCTTTTCAGCAACTCTTGGATCAACAGCTGGATAAGGCCATGGTGAGATAGTCTGCCGGTAATCTTGGTTGGCTGGGATTTTACTTGGTGTGCCATCTTTCCCAAAATTCTATGTAAGTAAAATGGAAAATTGAGTGGGCTTTTACCTGTGAAGTGGTCCATTATCTTGAAATGATAGATCATGGCTCTGTTATATCTTCCTTCACGGGTTCGTTAAACCACAATGGCCTTCAGTAGTTGTTTCCACCTCTCTTCCAACCAAGATGATGGCACACTCTTCTTCCACACCATTCCTCTATGTTCAGGCTTTAGGTAAGACCTGAATTCTACATATTTTTGTATGGTGGTCTTGAACCATTTTTCTCCTGTGCAAGGGAGTTCAGTTACTTCAGTGGTCAAGCTTTCATCTATGTGAAATTCCTCCTTGCCTATAACTTCCTTTGAACCATCAAATGAGAGGGAAAACGCCTCAAATACCTGCTAATGGGAGCCTTGTATTTTTTCACAAAACTTGTAGCAGCCAACCTCTTGGAATAGTTTACAGACCTCTGGATGTGATTCCAAATAACTGATATCACCCAGCTCTTGCCTGAGAGCATGTCCTCCCTTCTTCATATTGATGAGTGCCTCTCTTGGGTACCTACAAAATAATTCTCAGTTATGTATATAGTGTGTTAGCAGGCTGCTCCTTCAAAGATGGTTTTCCTGGTGGAGAGGAATGACAAACTCGAGAGTGAAATGTGTTGGAGTCCTTTGGCACTGATTATGAGGGTTTTTTTTGTCATGATGGGTGCTGAGATCATAAGGTGATGGCAACAGTTGATCCTCTCGATCTCCTTTCCCAAGCAATCATATCACACATCAGCATGGGTATTCGATGGGGTTTTTGTTGCTCTTTTGGATAGGTGGAAGGAGACTGAGGATTTCCAATCCTATCAATCCTCTTCCAGTTTTATAATGACCTCTTTAACTCATTTAAATGCACAGTTATGCAGGCTCGAGTCTTTTCGGCAGTTTTTCATGCCCTCCACTGATGTTTCATCTTGCTGACAGGATTCGATTTGACTGTTTTCTAACCGTTTCCTCACTTTTCCTTTTCGGTGGTTAATAGCCTCCAGGAGTTTGTCTGCTAGCTTCCGAAACGATGTTTTTTGATGGCTAATGAAGCGATATCTCTTTTGCCTAATGCACTGAAACCATCATACCATCGTCACGATGAAATCCTACTTTCAGCAGATAATGGCCTTGCCAAGAAACCCATTAAACCGCCAAAAAATCGTCCTTCTGGTGGCTAATGAAATGCTTGAGCTTTCGCCTAAGCCACTGAAAGCACTTCTTCCCCGACGCTTATCTTCCTGCTTTTGGTGGTTAAAATCTACGTTGGATTGTTCGATAAGATACCGAAAGTATCATTTTTTGGTGGATAATAAATTGTTCTGAGTCTCTCCTAAGCCACTGAAAGTGTTGATTTGATTCTACCTGCTCGGGCCGCTTTCGGTGGTTTACCTTTATCCCTCATTCAATTGTTAGCTTCCGAAACATAGCTTTTCGATGGCTAATGAGCTATTAAAAGCCTCGCCTAAGCCACCGAAAGCTATAACTTTCAAATTTTTCAACCATATCAAAAACAAAGACTTTCAATTTGTCAGTCATACTCAGATCTTTCATTACATGAATCCAGTTCTTCATACTTATCAAACTAAATTTATTTTGGGAGATAACATAAAGATAAAGTAGCTAATCATAATATTGTCCAGTTACCCAGCAATTATATACCTCGAGGTCTGGTACCCCTAGAAGAGATTTTTGATCATAATGATATCCCTCTCAAGCCTACCAAAAAGGAGCAAGACCCTGCTTTCCAAGAGAAAAACATAGGTAGCCAAAGTCATCCAAAACTTATAAATCTGTCCACTGAGTTGACTGTTGATCAGAGGTCCAACTTTGTGGCCTGATAAAATAATTTGCTAATATCTTTGCCTGGCAGTACAGTGACCTGAAAACCTATGACACCAATATCATCCAACATAGGATTCCTTTGGAGAAGTACATCATCCCTTTCAAACAGAAGTTGAGATCCATCAGTCCTCTCCTGCTTCCTGTAATTGAAAAACAAATCCATAAGCTCCTTAAAGCCAAAATCATAATTCCCCTCAGGTATTCCATGTGGATTGAAAACTTAGTAGTGGTAAGGAAGAAGAACGGGGATATTAGGTTATGTGTGGATTTTAAAAATCTCAACAAGTGCTCCAAAAAAGACAACTATCCACTACCCAAGATGGAACACGTGTTGCAAAGAGTCTTAGGGGCTATTGTCATGTCATTTCTGGATGGTTTCTCTGGATACAACCAAGTTGTTGTGCACCCTGATGACCAAGAGAAGACTGCGTTTACCACTCCCTGGGGCACTTTCATGTATGCCAAAATTCCATTTGGACTGATGAATTCTAAGGCCACTTTTCCGAGAGCCATGGACCTAGCTTTTGTAGGATTGAAAAATAAATTTGTGCTTATATATCTGGATGACCTAACTGTTTAATCTCATGGCCATCATGAACATTTGTAGCACTTGAGGAGGGTATTTTTGAAATATAGGAGGTTTTGGATATCACTCAACCCTAAGAAGTCCCAATTTGCACTCAGTGAGGGGAAACTCCTAGGTCACATAGTCTCAGCTGAAGGTATGAAGATTGATCCGGTTAGGGTTGAAGCAATCCAGAAGCTATCCATACCTAGGTCAAAAAGGGATATTCAGTCCTTTTTGGGTAAGATAAATTTTTTCAGGAGGTTCTGATCCAGATGGAGAATGGTGGCTACCCACCTATTCCACTGGCTCAAAACAATTGTCCATTGTGGCAGTTTCCTAGTTATTTTTCTACATTTTTTTGGGTCCCAAACTTCTGGGGCCGTTTTGAGGCCCTAAACGACTTTTTTGACAATTCAGGGCCAAATGGTTTCCATCGGCATGAATTTGGACAACCAAAAGTTGTAAATCTTAGATAGACGTTTCCAACGAGCTATCGAACGCCCAAATTGGAGATCGTATGCAAAAGTTATGACCCCAAGAAGTTGATTGTTCAACTTACCACCTTGGGGCCTCAAACTTTATGATGGTTCATCTTCTAGGGTTACATTTTGGACTTTTGGGGTTCTCACCCTCATTATTATTATAAATAGGCCCCTTTGGCCTCATTTTGTATTTATCTTGGTATGGATGAGCGTAGCAGCCACATCTCTTCTTAGAGATAGCTACCACCATTCTAGCAATTGTATTACAGTTTGTTCTATTTCCGCCATTTAATAGAATATGTGTTTACTATATCTCTGTCATCTTTGCAAAATGTCTATTATTATGACTCTGCGTTTGTTCTTTCATTGCGTTCACACAAATCCAGATCAGTGGTATCAGAGCAATCTGCTCTTTGATTGTTTCTCAGCACATGTCCCCGACGAGGTCCGAGTATAGAGAGTTTGGTCTCGAACTAGTTTCACTTGATCATTCTCGCCATCCCAAATGACCTCCCATGGAGAAAGAAAAGAGAGATGATGGAGCAGGATATCCTATCAAGTCACTGCTCGAGGAAGCCCTCGAGCAACAAAGGAATGAGATGATGGATAGTTTCACCAAAATCCTTCTGCGAATGCCAGCAACGGCAAGTGCATCTTCAACGAGAAGTCGGTTCGAGGATCCAACTCCCTTTAACATACAAGTTAACTTCGATATCCCTTTATTTGAAGGAAATATCGATGTAGATTCCCTAGATAATTTGTTGAATGTTCTAGAAGGGTATTTCTCTATCCACAATTTTTCTGACAGAGAACAGATCACCTTTGCACTCCTTAAGGCAGTCCCCCATGTCCAAAATTGGTGGGGTACTTATTGTGAGCAAAACTCATCAGACGAGTCTAGAGTGTTTGAAACAAACCCTACTTGGGCCTCTTTCATAGATGTCGATAGGGAACAGTATTACCCTGTTGGAAACTATGATGACCAGTACACAAAATGGACCATTCTGCATCAAGAAAGGGACTAGACGGTGTTAGAGTACACCAACAAATTTCATACCTTGCGTACAAAGCTGAGTATCAAGGACTCCGAGCGACACTTGATTCTGAAATATCGCAGTGGTCTACATCAGTACATCCGAAATAACATGGACTTCCTCGACATCTCTTCACTTGGATCCACCTATCGGTATGCTGTCAAAATCGAGGAGAAATTTCGACAAAAGAACAAGTGAGACTCTAGCGCACCCACCGCAAAAGCAAGGCAAGGGAAACCCTGGCCCACAAAACACAGGACAAGGAAAGAAAACCAATCCCCGCCACAAGCAAAGAAGGGGGATGAAAAGACAAAGAAGGACACTGGTAAGTGGTGAAAATTTCATAAAATCCCTTGGCACAACACTGATGAATGTCACTCAAAGCATTCATTAGTGGCCAAGATCAAATCTTCAGAATCAGATCCGGATTCTGATTCTGAACCTAATGCCACAACCGCATATAATGGGAGGTAGATCATTGATGCAGACCCCACTGCCACTATTGCTACGACACAAATTCAACTAGAGGATCCTAAAGAGTCAGAGGCAAAGGAGCGCCTCTTCCACTCACAGATGTGGGTGAAGGGAATGCCTCTACATTTTGTTGTTGACAATGGTATCCAAAAGAACCTAATCTCAGTAGAAGTCGTCAAGAGATTGGAGCTTCTGACAACACCACACCTGCAACCCTACAACATCGGTTGGATAAGCCAAGGACGAGGTATCCACATTACTCAACAATTCCTCCTACCATATGGCATCAAACCTTTCAAAGACGAGATACTATGTGATGTGGCCCCACTTGAATTTTGTGATGTTCTTTTAGGACAACCATATATGTGGAAGCATCATGCTATATATGAGTCACGGCCTTGTAACGTCATTGTTAATTTGGGAGGAAAATTATATGAAATACTAGAGACAGTTGCACCTAACAAAGTGTCGCAAGGTAGGAAGATAAGCTCCCACATCAGAAAATTATTTCTCTTCACAATTGCGTCTGAAGGAGAACATAAGATCACAGAGACCTCCACACCCTCTGCACAGGGTGTCTCTGCTCATCAGAAACAAGAAGAAGACAGAGCCATTGTTTCCTCATCTATCCGAGTACCTCTATGATGCAAGGCCACGCATTCAATGTGCTCATATAGAAACAAATCATCCATACAACAATTATAGCCCTCTCAGGATGTCAAAGAAAGGAATCCTCTTCACTTCAGCAAATGTCACACTAGGAGATCAACTCAACACACAGTTCGAGAGATGATACGGGATTCGACGCAATGGAGACCATTGCTTCCTAAGGAGGGAGGATTGATCCAGATGGAGATCGGTGGCCACCCACCTATTCCACTGGCTCAAAACAATTGTCTATTGTGGAAGTTCCCTAGTTATTTTTCTACAGTTTTTTGGGTCCCAAATTTCCGGGGCCATTTTGAGACCCTAAAAGACGTTTTTTGACAATTCGGGGCCAAATGGTTTCCATTCGCATACATTTGGCCAACCAAAAAATGTAAAGCTTTTGGTTCAGACCTAACTTTTCTAAGTTGGCAAAGCACATAACATCTATGTTGAAAAAGGATGCAGAAATCAAATGGACTGACAAGGGAAGAATCTCTTTCAAAGACATCAACAAGGCTATCATGGAAGCCCCAACCCTAATTAGTCTAGACTATACTAAGAGTTTTTACTTCTTCTCCTTTGCATCCTATGACACAATGGCAGTTGTGCTATTACAAAAAGATGATGAAGGTCTTGATCATCCAATTGCATTATTTAGCAAGACATTGAGGGATGTTAAGCTGAAGTATGATCCCATTGAGAAACAGGATTATGCTCTCATCAAGTCATTAAAAACCTTCAAGATTTACATTCTACATGCAAAAGTCCTTGCCTATGTCCCTTCAACTACTGTGAAGGATGTTTTGACTCAGCCTGACATTGATGGAAATAGAGCTAAATGGATTTCCAAGATTATTGAGTTTGATATAGAGGTAAATCCCACCAAGCTAGTAAGAGGCCAAGGTCTGGCCAAACTCATGGCTAAAGAAAACTGTGAACTAATGGGGATAAACTTCACTTGTGTCAATTTAGCAAAATTGCAAACTGTAGTAACAGCAGCAGTAGTTCAGGTTCAGAATGACATTCAACAAGTGGCTGAAAACTTGTCTTCATGTGAGTGGTACTCAAGTATTATTCATTTTCTACAAAAATTAGAAGTTCCTCCTGGTCTCACTCCAAATCAAGCACGAGCTCTTAAACTAAATCCTGTTAAATTTTGTATAGTTGATAAACTGTTGTATTGGAAAGATCTGTCTGGGGTTTTGTTAAGGTGTCTAGATAAAGAAGAATCAGTTCAGATCATGCATCACTTTCATTCCAGCACATGTGGAGGCCATCATTACTAGAAGACCACAACCCAAAAGATTATGAGGGCAGCATACTATTGGCCAGTCCTTTTTTATGATGTGTGTACCTTTGTGAGGGACTGTGACTAGTGCCAAATATTTATAGGGAAGCAGCAGCTCAGATCCTTGCGCCTTAGGCCTATTGTAGTGAATGGACCTTTCCAGCAATGGGGTCTAGATTTCATAGGTGAAATAAATCCCTCATGTAGTGGCAAACATAAATGGATCCTAGTAGCCACAGACTACTTTACCAAATGGATAGAGGTAGTACCCACCAGGAATGCAACTCATCAGCTCATCATGAAGTTTTTATATGAGAATATCTTTATCAAGTTTGGCTGCCTAGTAAGGTTAGTGACTGATAATGCACCAACTTTCAAAGACAGGGCATTGGTTAATATGTGTGGGTCAATGGAAATTCAGCTGGTGCATTCCACATCCTATTATCCACAAGGCAATGGCCTGGCTGAGTCATCCAACAAAAGCCTAGTTAGGATCATCATAAAACTATTGGAGACAAATCACAAAAGCTAGGATTCTAAGCTAACGTTTGTTTTATGGGCTAATAGGGTAACAGACAAAAGATCTATAGGGACTTCTCTCTTCAAATTAGTTTATGGTACTGAGCCCATTTTTCCCATTCAGCTAATTCTGCCAGTGGAAAAATTCTTTCGGGCGGAGGAAGATGAACCAAATGATATGGTAAGGAGGATTATGGATTTGGTGGAGTTGCAACAAGTCAGGGAACAAGTGATGGGGAAATCATAAACCCATCAACAGAAGATCAAGGTCATGTTTGACAAAAGGGAAAAAGTGGACAACTTTTAGGTTGGAGATTGGGTCCTTAAGTGGGATACTATTAAGCAGGACAAGGGAAAGCATGGAAAGTTTGACTCTCTGTGGATTGGCCCTTTTGTGATAGCTCACATACAAAAGAACAACACCTTCAAATTGTAGAATCTGGAAGGGGAAGAGGTGTTTGATGGCCCAGTGAATGGGCGATTTCTGAAACTCTATTTTATCTAAGGCTTTGAGGCCTTGTTATTGTAAATTATTAGTTAGTAGGTTTTTTTTGCTTACAGAATAAACTCCATGCCCAATGGAATAGTAAATGATAGTGTTAAGTTTTTTTTAGTTGTTTTCAAGGAAAGGAATTTTGGTCTAGAGTTCTTGGGACCTCGTAGGAAGGTTCCCATCCCCAAGTGGGAGCCAGATGTTATCTCCCAAAATAAATTTATTTTGATAGGATGAAGAATTTGAGTCATGTTATGAAAGATTTAAATATCACTAACAAATTGAGGATATCTGGTTTTGCTATATTTGAGAAAATTGGAAGTTTTAGCTTTCAGTGGCTTAGGTGGGGTTTTTAACAGCTCATTAGCCACCGAAAAGCTTTGTTTCAAAAGCTAACAATTTAATGCAGGATCAGGGTTAACCACCAAAAGCTGGCCTGATCGATTATTTGGTAAAAGCACTTCAGTGGCTTAGGCGAGACTTTCAAACAACTCATTAGCCACTGAAACGTGTTGGTTTTGGCAGCTTAGCGAATAGTTGAAGGAGGGCGTTAACCACCGAAAACAGGAAAAAGGTGTTGGGGAAAAAGCAGTTTCATTGGCTTAGGAGAAAGCTCTGATGGTTCATTAGCCACCGAAAGGCCTGTTTTTCAGCGGTTAAAAGGAGATATCCGGAGATAACACAATCCGCCGAAAGCCAAGTTTTACAGTGTCATTTGGAAATCGATTTCAGTGTCTTAGGAGAATAGGTCAGCATTTCATTAGCCATCGAAGGCCTTGTTTTTGGCAGTTTGCAAACAATTTCCTAGGGACCCTTAACCGTTGAAAAGGTTAAAAGAAGAAATGGTTAAAAACCTATCAAATCAAGTCTCGTCAGCACAATGACAATCATCAGAGGGCATGATAAATCACCAAAAAGACAAGAGACTGCATCAAGGTGCAAGAAAATGATTTAGGAGGTCGTTGTTCAACTGATGAGTACCAATGTGATTGGAAACCCTACTCTTCCCTCCATATGTCCAAAGAACTGCAGAAGATCTCCACTGGGTATCTAGGTTGCTTTAAACATGATTGTTGAGTAGGGGGTCTCTAAAAGATCAACCAAAGCCATAGTCCTCTCACCTAATCATCACTCATGTAGTTAAAAAAAACCCTCATAATTAGTGCCCAATCCTCCAGTACACTCCACCTTTGATTATAGGAATACTCACCACCAGAAACCATCTCTGGGAGTCATCCTACTAAAAGCACTCTTCCACGGAACTTGAATTGATTTTTGCAGGTACCGAGGAGTACATCCAGCAAATGAAGAAGGGAGGGACTGCTCTCAGGAAAGAGTTGGGAGACATCAGCTACTTGGAGGCACATCTAGAATTTTGTCAGTTCTTCAAGGATGCTGGTTGCTATAAGTTTTGTGAGAAAATTCAAGGTTCACACCAATAGGTGGCTGAGGCATTTTCTCTCTCTTTTGATGGCTCCAAGGCCATCATAGGTGAGAAATAATTTCTGATAGATGAAACCCTAATTGCTAAAATGACTAGTGAACTCCCTAGCACTGGGGAGAAGTGGTTTAAAACCACCATTACAAAGGATGTAGAGTTCATATTGTATATGAAGCTTGAACATAGAGGGCTGGTGTGGAAGAAAAGTGTCCCATCCTCCTGGCTAGAAGAGAGGTGGAAGCAATTACTGAAGGCCATTGTCATCTACATAACTTGTGAAGGGAGATACAATAGGGCCATGATTTACCATTTTAAATGGATGAACCACTTCACAAGGAAAATCCCACTAAATTTATTCTTCTACTTACACAGGAACCTAGAAAAAATGGCACACCAGGTGAAGGCTCAGCCAACTAAGATTGCTGGAATATTGTCTCATGATGGTCTTATCTAACTCCTGATTCAATAATTGTTGAAGAGGAGAAATATGGCATGGGAATATTTCTTGTTTTGGAATGGCTTTGAAACAGGCCTATAGCCAAAAGAAAAGGGTAAGTCTCCTTCAAAAAAAAAATATAGCACCCCAAGGAGTGGGAAAAGGAAGAGAAGGGCTATATCCCCAATAACAACAGAACAGACTCCTTGCTCTTCTAAAGCCAAGCAGGTCAAAAGAAACCTCGATTTTAGTGAAAAGGGATAGGAAGTCACAACACATAGTGGGAACATATTGAACCTGCCCTACTCAGATTCAGAAGAGGAAAGAGAGGAAGGTGTTGACCTGCCAATGCAATTTTTAGTAGAGATTGAAGAACTCCCATCACCTACACCAAAAGAGCAAGATGAACCAGTAGAGAAGGCTTCCTCTAGCAACCCCAAGACAGAAAGGATAAATCATTTGCTGAGGCAATTGTATGAGATGGAAATTTTAGAAAGAAAGATAAAGAAAAACAATGCTACATTAACCAGGAAGAATAAGCTACTACACAACTCTTACCTAGAGATGAGAGAAAGGTATGTTTTTTCTAAAAAATACTAAATAAAAGATACTTGAAGGACAAAATAAGGTTGCATATAATGATTAGGCTTCAGATGAAGGATGCCAATCGAAACCCTAGCACTCACCTCACATTGGAAACCCTAGTTGAAGCTGCAGTAAGCCTTCAGCCTCCAGAATCAAGTCAGGTTGCTACTAACCTTCCTAACATAGAGACTTCTGAATAAAAAGATAAGAAAACAAACTTGAAATAATAATAATTTTGGAGGTGGCTTAATAATTTTTGAAGAACAGGGATTTTGGTGGCTTATGCGGACGCTGAGGTAGTTCATTAGCCACTAAAAGCAATGCTTTTGGTAGCTAACAGTTCCGATATTTTGGCCTTTTAACCACTGAAAGCAGAAAGAGGCACAAGATCAAATTTTGGCAGGGAGGACCAATTTCAGGAAAACATGAATAGCTCAGGGACGAAGCATAAAGATGAATGGCAATAAAGAAAACATCAGGGGAGGTATGCTTTAGGTTTGCAGTGACATAAAGGAAGAAAGGGTCACCAACACTAAACTGTCTAAGTAAAATAGTGACTTATCTAGCAGAGGACCAGTGGTAGTTATTCCCAGTACTCACTTTAGTTATCAGAAGGTTCAAACAGTGAACGAGTTCTACAGTTAGATAGACTAGTAGTTAAATTAGGGTTTTTGACCTAATTATGCAAAAACAATTATTTTGTCTATTTTTAGTAAATCAGATCCATTTTTTTAGGATCAGAATATTTTTTGTAAAGGCTATAAATCCTAAGACTTATGTTATTGAAAGGGTTTGACTTCGGGGACTCTTAGTCTGTTATGATTGTCAAGCTTCTCATATTGCTCATGACCTAATATAAGCTCTTGTGTTATCATATGTTCAGCTTCCATTTCTTGTCTATTCTGTGCTTATGCTTGAATGTGTTATTCAGGTTTATCCAAGTTAATTGATGTCTGATAGCTGTCATCCTATTGGCATATTGATGATTTGAATTATAAGTACTTTACTTGTTATAATTAGCCATATATATATGTTTTATGTATAAATCTGCCAGCATGATAAGTTCTCCATCTCTGCACCATATTATCAAACCTCTGAATAGTGGTATTTAGAAGCCTTATTCCTAATTGAGTTTCATGGATGTCTTGAGAGTGTGAGGTCATGTAGGTCACCTGACTTGATCCACTTAGAAAACCATAAAAACATTTAAGTTACCAAGAATCCTCGAGCTGCAACCTAGAGGAGTTTCCTGGAGTGATAACAAGCATGAGAAGCATGATATTCATTTGGTTGGTCATGTACATCCTCGACATGAACGGGATCATTACTTTCCTGCACAAAAAGGAATTAATAATTTATGTTAATTTATTTATAAGGAATAAATTGCATGAGCATTAATAAATTATCAATAACTATACAGTTTTTACATACCTAGGCACTAGATGGATCAGCATAAGATCGTATAGTATGCCTAGACAAGCTTCTCCGGTGTTCAACAACGGCGTCAAAGCCCTATTTGAAGCCAAGCTTCATGCAATCCGCACTGGGAAATTCTTTGAACCGGTCGGCCTTCATATTTGCATGATGTCATTAATTTTACATTTTTTTCCAGAACAAAAGAAAAATAATAATCTGTATGATATTTGGATGTGGATTCGGGTTTTGTGATACTTACATATCGGGTCACCAAGTTGGAGTAACCAGCAGGCCCAAGCTTGTGTTGGCCAATTTTTTCAATTCTTGCCTTGGCGGCCTTAGATGTGTCTAAGAGCCTAATTAAGTTTTTAAATATGTTAGTTGATGTACCAAAATTGATATAAAAACTAGTAATAATAAGGCTTACCACTACATTTTGGAATGTATTGCATACCTCCTTATTCCAACTGGTGGTATCTTTCCTGATTTTATCAGGCCCTTCTCTTTTCCATCTTCCACCAGGGCTTTCCACTCCATAGTTGGAATCATTGGAGGGTGCTCATACCTAGCATTCTTTTCTAGGTGAACCCTATACTGGTCTCAGACAATCTTCAGATGTTTTCAATCCTTCTATAGGACCTTCGATGAATTGAAGGTATCTTTTCCAAATAGACTAACCAAGCGATTAGTCTGATCATCCTTTAAATATTTTGGTTGCTTGCTCCACATTGTGCGGATGGTGGGCCCGAAGATCTCCAAGTCCAAATCATTCATATGTTCATAAAATGTATCATTTCCTGCAAAACATTAATGCCATCATTAGTCAACATTAAAAAAATATTATTGGTATATTAGAATTATAAAAACTAAATTGAACAATCTATAAATACCTGGAATCCTCTTTATATTTATTGGAACCAGTTATTCATTCACCAAAATTGTCCACACTATTGAACCAGTGCTAGTGACACGAGAATATCCAGGAAATGCTTCCACATCTCTATCTAACATTGCATCCACCCCTTCTTCTACATCATCTGTTGTGGGTGGGGCAGCATCGGTTGCACCCTCTACTGCCCTCGGGGGTGTCACAAAGCGTGTTTTCGACCATTCAATGGACAATATGGGAGCAGTATGTGGTGTACGTGGAGTGGTTTGGTCACTGGGACCAACATTGCCTTGGCCACCACTGAAAATATCCATAGCACGCTGTAAATTCAAACCATTGTATTATCAGTTCAATAGCATATAAAATCAAATATTATAAAGTTTTTATAAAAGAATTTACATTATTATTCAAGAAATTACATCCAATTGTTTACGTTGTTGTAACAACAATTGAATCCTTTTTTCGACCCCTTCTATTTGTGAAACTGCCAATGTCAAAAGAATCAGTTCCTCATTTTGTTTTTCCCTGGTATTTTGTAGCACCCTCAACGGATCTGCAGACTCTCTAATTTCACTATCTCTCATCAACTGGGAGACCTCATTCTGTAAAGAGCTTTGAGACATTGTTTCATAAACTGAATCCCCTGTCTGCAATTGAAATATATAAAAATTGCTTAGTCTTTGAAGCAATAGTCTGGGCAAACAATTATATTAACAAAAATTGTCTACCATGATAGAGTCATCATTATTAAATCTAGGATTACCTGGCGCATAGATGAGGGTTTGGTCTGATCAACAAATTGGGACTTACCTCGATCAGCCACCTGTAAAAAAAGTAGAGAACATTATCACAATCAATGCAATATGTAAAAGCTAACAAATACAGAACAAAAATAAACACTATGCTACATGTTTTATATGTGTACATTTTTGAAGTTTTTAGAATGTGGAATTACATTTAGGTTTACTGGTTGCCTCAAGGTTCTGGTCATCTGATCAACAGCTGGGGACTTTCCTCGGTCAATATGCAAAAAAGGTAGATAACATTACCATCATTAACACAAACATAAAAAAAAAATAATACATAACAAAATAAACATTATGCATCACGATATACATGTTTACGATTTTAAAGTATTTTAAATGGAGAATTACATTCATGTTTGGTTGTTTCCCCGATGTTGTAGTCGGTTGATCAATAGATGGTTGGCTTCCATGATCAACACTCTACATGGAAAATAGATAAGATTATATAAACGAACCTATAATACTAATGCAAATACATAAAAACATATATGTATGTCCATCCTAAATTTATTACATTGGCAATATCGATGTATACCTGCTGCCTTGACTTAGGTTGACAAACATCTACGGAGATGGAGGTGCCCCTAAGAGAACCCTGCATCAAAAACATACTAAAAGTTACCTAAGGAAACATGAAAAGTAGAAAATTACAATTATATGCTAACGAAAAATCCTATAGATGTTAAAATAATTAATAAAAGGTTGGTTAAATTGTTTGTTGTACCACAACCATACTAACCGTGTTTGTATTCACACAATTGAAATTGTAATTAATAATCAGTTCTTCACCAACATCTATTGATTTAATTGCACATACAAAGACACGGTTTCCTTCACGTGACTCGAATATGCAGTTGGGTTTCTTTAGTGTAGACCTCAGTTGTGTACTATTTATAAACCCTGCAATATTACCAGTTGTTTTTTTCCTTCCGTCCATGTACAACGTCACTCCTTTATTTTGAGCATTGTCTTTCAGTTGTATATAATCCACCGACAACCCATATCTACGCATACTTCATGTATATTGGACCAGGCACATCTAATCACTGTGGTTGTAACAGGGTCCAACATACTCCATCAATAATGTACATCTACCATATCCAACCTTTATGTCGTCCATGCAAAACAACCCCAATCCATGCAATGACGACAGTGCAATTCTATATATCCTCTCATTCACACAAAAATTAGTGTTTACTTGAGGAAGATCTCTAGGCACCCATTGTTTCACTAGGTTTTGGTACCTTAAGGACACGTCGATGTCTCCCACTGTCTCATCATCATAGGAACATGACCCCCCTCCTTTGAGAAAAAATTTCATGTGTTTGTTGAATTTTCTTCTGATCTCCTGACATCTAGTTGATTTAGCCCCTGTAGACCTACTGGATGTCTTAATTTCCTCTATCCTTCCCAAACTCCCTTCGCTGGAGGAAGACAGGTCTAAAAAATACTTGTTTGGTTCTACCTGCACCATGGCCAAAAAAAAATTGGCATAAGCATAGCAAAATACCAGCAAAAAAACTTGGAAAGACTTATAAGCAAAAAACTTGTTAAAGAAAAAGCTTGTCAAGAATGAGTTTGGTTAATAGGTGTGGGCATTTGGTAGCCCTAAAAATTCTAATGTATGCCCCTCTTTTAGTTACATACAAGTCTCCATTCTCACTTATTGCTTGCATTGCCTTTTCCTAACATGAATTGGGTAGGCTTGAGATGATCTGTTATGCATATGCAGCATAAAAAACACTGCAATTTATGCCAATATATGTATGTATAGGGCCTGGAGGTTCTCCTTTAATGGACTATCTCCTTGAAAGAACATATCTTCGCATTCATATACATTTACTTCGAATAGAAGTGATAAGGATTTGGTATGTTGGTCACTTCCATCAAAAAGCATCTTTGACATGAGTTAATTTTTCAAGGAATCTTGATTAATCCCTCTTCCAAACTTCTAGGTCACTTTTCCAATCTACATTGGCCCGATTATTCATTTTCCTGGCCACTCCTCTCTCCTTACTCTACACTCATTGTTGTTGTAACCCTTAATTTTGATGGTTGTAAGTGGTTTTTAGTTTTCCCATGAATGATGTTGTGATGTTGAAGATGATTATCCATTTTACCTAATATGTTTTATGATATTCTCCATCATTGCTAGGGTGCACATACCAATTTTTTATGGCTTCTTAAGCTTGAAAGCTCAAGGGCCTACAAGTGCCTAGATCTCATCTAGGACCCTTTAAGAGTCATAAAAACAACTATTGTTATAGGATGTTATTCTCCAAATGATACACCAAAACCATACTTATCGGTTAATATTTGTGTATTTTTTTACCTCTCCCATAATTTATCATACTAATGGGATTGTGACTATCAAGTCAATGCCTTATTTGCATAGTGGAAATCCTACATAGTACACCAGAAATTCTAAAAAATTCTAATGTATGCCCTAAAAATTCTTATGTATGCCCCTCTTTTAGTTACATACAAGTCTCCATTCTCACTTATTGCTTGCATTGCCTTTTCCTAACATGTATTGGGTAGGCTATCATGTTATACATGGGCACTATGATATGCTCACAAATATTTATATAATGTATTATAAATGTGTGTTCCTAAAGGATTTGGAAATATACATGGATAGGCACTATGCTTGGTCACCAATGCTTTCACGTCTCTGGAAATATGTTTGAAACATACATCACATATAGCAAGTATGATGACATGTATAATGTTGGAGCGATTATGGTGTTTGTGTATTTGGATATGCAGGTGTTCTTATTACTGGCCTAACCCCTTTTCAACAATAATATTTGCAAATTTAATCAAGTGTGTTTCTATATAAAATATAGAAACATATATATAATATATAGAATAATACTTAATCGATAAAAATATTACAGTGAGCCTCGTGACTCAGACTCAAACTCAGTCGAGTCAACCAAGTTGACCCCCAACCGAGCTGACTCAGCCTTTGAAACGATTCGAGTGACAAGTTTGATATCGAACCAAGCAAGTCAGGGTATGACTCGACTGGATCAGTAACAAAATGGTCAGTTCATCCCAATCCGTACTAACTCAACCAAGTGAATGTGGGACTGCACAGGTCACACACATGACACTTAAATTCAAAAAAAAAATGAACCTAGAAATATAAACATCGAGACTCTAAACCTACTTCATTGTCAAGTCAATTATATTTGTAGGATTCCTATACATCATAACACTATTTGGAGTAAAACACAACTTGCTTTGTAGGCCCTAGATGCCACCCAAGTGCAAAATCGTCAATCTATAAAGCAGCCTCCAAATACAAAAACGTTCTTCACAAAATAGGGCATGAACCATGTGAACAACCTTCCAAGTGGACCAGCTCAATGAGTAACCTCCAAGCATGTAATATCTCTCATGAAATGGTGTATAAAAGAGTGTAAGCATGCTTCAAATGATGACTTTTGCCTTTGGTAGGGCTGAACACTACCCTTATGCATGTGTCTCCAAGGGTGAATGTTCCTCAAATAATGAGAGAAGGCCTTCCTCTAACGATAAACCAGTACACCAAAGTGAATTGGCTCTCTTTAGGGCTTCCATTTTATGCACAGGGGCCCTTAATGCAGAACAAACTTGGTATTTTAAGGCCAACTGGGGTTGTTACTTATCTTGTGCACAAGTCCATAGATTTTTAGGGTTTTTTTGTGACCTACGGTTGCAAGGAAAGACACCAAAGACTGTTATTTGCTACTGATATTTTTCAAGAGACTGTCGAGAATCACCTAAAGCACAATCCAACTTGGTTTATAGGGTCTTAAATTAAATGATGTTTGTTTTATTTAGGTTTGTTTACCCCCCTTTTGTGGAGAAAAAGAACCCATAATTCATGATACTGCTATAAATTGTTGATTAGGAGGTTGGAACAACCCTTATTTATGCCTAGAATGAATGTTTGAGGCTGTTGGAGTGCCTAGGCCTACTCTTTATGTCCATATTTGTGCCCAGAATTATTTTTAATGTCATTTCAACCCTCAAATTCAACCCAACATTTCTCAAATCCTTTTTTATCCGTTGTTCATCACTTTTCATAGGGTTATTCATGCCAAGAACTGCCTTTTAACCCTCCAATTTGACCCAGATTTAGAGGTAGGCCTGTTTGGTGATGGATAAGTGCACAAGGGTACCCAAGATGTTGAAATAGGGTTGTGTCATACCCTTTTTTACTGTCAAACAGGTTTGTTTGTGCCCAAAATTCATGTGGATGCTAATATCAGGCATATGAATGAGATTTTAGGGTTGCTTTCACAACCATATTTCTTATTTTCACAGCCAGAATTGCAAAGACCACCTCCTATTGCCATTGATCATCATATTTTAGGGATGCAATGTGCCCAGATCTGAAAGTTGGCCTAATTATAGCTGATTTAAGATGCTTTATTGTTTGTTGTGACCTTCAGAATGCTCCCAAAGTGCTCAGATTTGTCCCTTTGATGCTCATACTTGATTCTAGAGCTGTTTATGCCCATAGGACTACCCAACATTGCTCCTAGTGTGCTCATAACTGAAAATGAAAGGGCTCACTGCTGTTACACTCCATAAACTATCCAAATTTCAAAACCAACTCAGAACTGCCTAGATTTGATTTCAAGATTACAATCATGACAACTTCACCCTTGGAGAGTGTGATTAGAATCACCAGTGGACACCCATACAAAATGGAGGGTAACACTAAGGACCTTTTCTAATTTTGTGCTAGTTTTAATGCGTTTTTTACATGTTTGCAAATTTGTAACTGTACACAATTTTTTTTATTTGAACGCCAATATTTTGTACCTGCTAGTATGTTTTGAAATATCTTAAACCTTGTATTTTGTAGTTTGCAGCACGAGTTTGTGGTAGGTATTTTATTCATTGTGGTCAAGGAATGAAGCTTTTGGTTGATTAAGGATTTTAATTATTCAAAACAAGTTCATTTCTGAAAGTGACATTTGATTCCCCACCAAAGATATATCTTTTAATAATGTTGGGTTTAGCCAACTCATACCTAGTGTTTCTCTGCTGTTGGGGGCTTTGGAGTGGATATGAAATGTTCCTAAATGTATAGTTACGGTAGTGGGCACATGGAAATGTTTAGGGATATTTTGCAACAGGTTTGACCTGTTCCGAGTTGGAATTTCGTGGTTTAGGTAGCTCTTTCAATCATCTGGCATGTCATCTCTGTATATAGTTTCCCTGTCAATACAATGATTCTTCCCAATGTTTGACAGTTTCCCTGTGATTTCCATTACATGATTTCCATCTATAAACCACTATTGTGGTTTCATCATTGCTCCCATTCAAGAACAAAAAACTAGACATGACTTCTCTCCCTACATTAAGTCCATGTGCACATAATGACTAGCTTTGGTACTTCCTAACTTTTCAGTATTCCTTTTGATGGCTTTGATCGAACTGTATAAGCACTTTGTTCCCAAAGTAAATATTTTGAGACCTACGAATGAAGGGGAGCGAGATGAATGGTTGAAGGACTCCAATGGAGGATGAATTGATGCCTTGTTCTGCCTACCCAAAGGTCCTTTTATAATGAAGATTATCCCTAACTTATCATTTATTTGTAGTCTTCTATTTTTCACCCATACTGCTCTAAGAAACTCATTTTTATGCCGATCTAGTATGTATCTTCATGTCACAAATAGGTACCACCACAATAACAAAGTTGGGAGATTTCAACTTGAATAGAGTTTTATGCTAACTTGAACAGAGTTGGGAGATTTCAAATAGGTACCACCACAATAATGGAAGAAATCAGACCAACTGCTACAGGCATTCTTGGAGGCATTGTTGGGCCCATAAATGGCCCCTTTTTGACCATCCTTATCCACCTCTGTTTGCCTTATCCTACCCTATTGAGCATGCTAAACAAATGTTTTTCCCTCACTCTCCTCCTCAAGTCACCAAGGTATGGTTGGTTATTGTCTTATTTTATTAATGCTTATGATTGTGGTAATTAAGGCTTTATATCTTTAAAATATGCTAACATATGATGGTTTATAAAGGTATTTTGAGATATAGAGACTGCAGGTATAGCATGTTGAACATGCTAAGGAAAGGATGGATATTCATCGCTCAAGTTGATTGCCATCCATCCTACTATTACCCAAAGAATGTGGTCTCAGTATATTATTTCAGGCAAAGTTGTACAAGGATAGCTGCAACAGAATGCGATAGATTTGGAGGTCAACAATGCACTGCTGCTCGTGTATAGCTATGATCTGAGGATATCATTGTTTCTGGGTCAATTAACAGTTTCCCTATATTTCCTACTTTCATCTTGCAAACAGTTGTTGTAATTTAGGACGCCTGAAGATCAAAGATATTCATGGCTTCCCAATAATAGGGATAGGATGTTATGATTTACATTGTATAAATATGGGGAACTATTCTGAGCCAGGGGTTGAACCCTTAATGAATTTATTGTATTAGCTGTGACTAAGGATTGTGTATTTGATCCGCCTTTTTAATACAAGGAGTTACTTCAGATATAAGGGTTTTTAACGTGCGTTATATCCATCATCTCTATGTGTGAAGGTTGGGCCCACCTTCCCATAGGGATTGCTAAGTTAAATTAGGAATTTTAATTATTCTGTTGTGTGATGTTATGTTAATTTCATTTCTTCATAGGAAGCTGTAACAGTTGTGGATTTACAGTGTGTTATTAATTGCATCTCTTAGAAAGCTATAGTGGCATGGTGTGACAGTCGACTGTGTAGGTAATTATTCCTTATGCAACTGTGTGGTAGCCTGTAACAGCCCTGTTCATCCCTAGATCTTTTAATTGTTGTTTCCATAGATTCTTGCAAGTTGTTCCTTTGCTTTCATGATTGCAGAATTCCATTCCTGTATTTTGAATTCCTAGAATAGCTGAAATCAATTTCTATCTTTTGAATTTCTAGAATAATAGTTGGGTAAATAATTAAGATGGTTTGATAAACAGGATTTCATTTTCTGTAAAATTAATCTAGATGTGATTTCATGAATCTTTCAATTCTAGATTAAGAACAATAGAAGGTAATTGTGATTGTGTTCTTTAGAAGGTAACTTAGATTAAGTGGATCTTTGGGATGAGCGTAGCTGAACAGAGAATAGGATTGTTTACTTATAGCAACTCAGTGTTTAAGCATATATAGTGCATGTTATCCTTGAAATAAAATACTTCCTTGGGTTGACAATAAATATTGCACACTCCGTATGTTAGTTGTAATTAACTTGCATATTGGGTGACCAATAGGCATATTTCCTAGTGGTAACCTATAGGAATCATATATAATCCATGGTGGTGAAGAGTGGACATTTCTAGATTTGCTACTTGGCACATTCAGGAATAAAAAGAATGTTTTAAATACATTTATATCAGTCTGTAATATTTGTTGATTTATTCTTTTTAGCTTGTCATGATGATTCTTGTTTTACCATATTAATTTTCAACCCTAAGGCAACGCTAACTTGTTTTCTCATACTAATTTTCAACCCTAAGCCAACCCTAAGGCAATCCCATAGTATAAAGAACCAAAAAATACTATTCCGCACAAATCAAAAGGCTCTTAAATTAACTATATCATGCCTTCCTCAATGATTTGATGAAACCAAGGGGATGTAAAAAGGGCAAGGAAACATCAAATATCACTCACATCGGGGAATAATTCTAAAGATAAGTAACTGTTTAAACGACAAAGGTCATCTTATCGTGTTAATTGTAGGGCAAAAAAAAATCAGACACGGTGAAAATTGACATAAAATGTTCAAATAAAAAATGGAGGACATCAAAATACCTAGTACTTGCTTCAAGACCCAAAGCATAAACCATAAGATTCATGATTGTCCATTAATGGCCAAGTATTACCTAACCCAATTTCCAGTGAACTAAGCACCTCACGGTTGAATCATGATATTGGGCCAAGTTTATTATAAATTCCAAGAAGCAACCAATAGAGCAACCAAACATCCACTCTACAGGATCACCAAGAACTAACATCATTCAAGTGAAGGATGTATGCATACTGCTATAGACATTATATCTCTACTCATTTGATTTCCTACAAAGTGTTGTAGCTTTCTTAGTGCTCCTCTCTGTTTATCATTTACGTTCAACTTCACGGTGAAATCAACAAGTCCAGGAAAATCTTCTAGTACATCGCCTTTACAGTAATGAACAAATAATGATGTTGAGTTCTTGGAGATCTTGCAGAGTGGATGTTTTAACCTCTTCGGTGCTACTCTATAGTGCATAACCCAGCACTTTAGAGGCATATTTCCCAGTGGTAACCTATAGCAATCACACACACACACACACACACACACACACACACACACACACATATATATATATATATATATATATATATATATATAATCCATGGTGGTGAAGAGTGGACATTTCCAGATCTTCTACTTGGCACATTCACGAATGAAAAGAATGTTTTAAATACATTTATATCAGTATGTAATATTTGCTGATTTATTCCTTTTATATTTTCATGATGATGCTTGTTTTCCCATATTAATTTTCAACCCTAATCGAACTCTAACTTGTTTTCCCATACTGATTTTCAACCCTAAGGCAGCCCTAAGGAAATCCCATAGTAGAAAGAACCAAAAAAGACTATTCCGCACAAATTAAAAAGATCTTAAATTAACTATATCATGCCTTCCTCAATGATTTGATGAAACCAAGCGGATGCAAAAATGGCAAGGAAACATCAAAGATCACTCCCACCAGGGAATAATTCTAAAGCTAATCAACTGTCTAAACCACAAAGGTCATCTTATCCTGTATTTGGGACGATTTCTTTGTCTGGTCTCCTTACCCTTGTAACAAAGTCTAGGGAGTAGCTTCTTTTAATACTAATAGGAACATTGAGAGAATGGGTTTCATTATTTAAATCTAATGTTGGATTTTGAATGAAACATAGAGTAAAGCTTATATCAGTTTGTGCATTATTGTTTGATTGATCTAGTGTATCTTATCTGTGAATGGTTTACCAACATGAAAAATTAGGTCTCTTACAGTTTTATTTACCCATGAAATTGTTGTGTAAATATTTTTTTACCAATGGCATGCCAAAATAAACCAAGAAATACTTTTTATGCATAAATATGTCCTCCAATATAACCCAGATTTTCCCTTTAGATATTGTTATAGCTTATATTATGAGGAAAAGAGACCAAAACTTCATATTGCTACTCTTGTCTAGATTCACACCCATAACTACTTAAAGGCATGTTCTATGTTGCAGGAGGACATGGACAGTCCTTAATTGTGCCCAAAACTGAAAATGAAGACTTATAGGGCCTAGATTAGGAGAAGGAGACATTTACATCCCTTTTCACCAACAAATATTGCCTAGAATGCCTCTATTCTACCTAGGCTAACTCATAATTGTCAACTAAACACCTGATGCAAATAGGGGGGTAACACATATCAAAAGAAGAGATCAAAGCAGTGATAAAGTCCTTTTAGAACTTAAAAAATCCATTTCCTAATGGTTGCATGGTAAAAATTATTTGGGTTTTAACTTTTTATATGATTTAATGAAGGAATACAAGTTGAGAGTGATGAAAGAATTCTATAATTTCTAGTTATGCAGATCCATGATGTGATTAGGGTGGCTCATGAGGGTTCACACTCAATAAAATGAAACAAAATATCACCTATGGTTCTCAAGCTAGATTTGTCTAAAGGATATGGTAAGGTAAGTTGGCAATATATGAGGTTAATGCTAATTTGATTGGGATGAATCTGGAGTTAGTATATTGGATAACATGATGTTTGCCTTCATTTTTTTTTCACTCCTTATAATTGGGTCATCCTCCTTATGATGGGAGCTAAGACATTCCTGCCTTATGTCAAGTTTTCTTCTCTTCTTATTGGTCACTAATGACAAGAATGAGAGGAAAATTTGTGGAACAGTCCCTCTGTTGTGAATATGAAAAAGGTGTTGAACCCATAATTGCAACCTAGCACATTCATTTGTCTAGATTGAAGTGGTCTTTTTTGAACACTGAGATTATATAAGATGCATTTATTAAAATAAAATAAAGAAATAAAAAAAAACATGACTTCTTAATATCCACTTATAAATCTAGGTTCAGTCCCAAAAGGTGGAGATGGAAATGAGCCATATGATGCAACTTATACACTATTGAGGTCATCCACTGTGCACTCTGAATACGAATACCCCTACAACTAACTTCCCCACCTGCTCAGCTTGATCCTAATCAAATAGGGGAACTCTCACTGTTGATCTAGGTAGGAAATGCATGAGAATCAAGAACATAAACAAAAATGGCATGCTCCCTTTCCTGGTGTTGAATTGTTACCTACTACTCCCAGGATACATGTTTTTTATTAATTTGATAAGGGTTTTTATGAAATTATGGGCTTAAGGATGAAGGCACTCTTTCAGTTCATACCATCATTTGTAGTTGGATGTCCAATATTAAACCACAATTAGTCCTTGATTCATGTTATTGGCACCAAATGATTAGAAGGGATAACTTGATAAGGAATTGAAACATTGGATATTCATGAAGAAAAAGGTCTATGTTACACATATCACATAATTTTGTACCGAGGTTGGAGCTGATAAATGAAGAGATATTCATACATGTTGAAGCATCTTGGTGTATTTTTCACCTCCATACAAAGCATGAGGCAACATTTTTTTTAAATCTAGGTGACCTGTGCATAGTTTGGGACTATTCTAAGTTTCAATCAATGGTATAACCCAAATTTTGAGAAGTTCTGTCAATGAGAAGAAAAACAATGGGCATCCTAATTGGTGTAAGAAGCAAATGGAGGCTATTTCCAAGCACATTTGGGCATGGTTAAATATTTTTATGTGTAGTTAATCCAATTCTTTTCCTTATTTGAACTTCATAGAGCAGTGAGAAACCAGTCTAAGGAAACCTCGACCATAAATTAACAATAAGTATCCCTAAATCCTAGACATATTGGGGTATCCTAATCAATTTCATAATGATCACGGATTTAAATCATCACTTTGGCCCTTTGAAGGGGATATTTAATTTCCAAGTGGTGTGTGGTTTCTCCTATAATTCATTGGATAGTATGGATGAGTCTTAAGGCCTTAATAATGGGGATGGGTGGATAATAAGGCCCTTAGGATTTACATAAAAAATTTAGGTACCAAGAACCAAGAACAAGCCATCAAATCACAAACATGTATTGTATAGGGGGACATTATTCTCTGAATGGGATATGGGTGCCAATTTGTGCTTTAATACACTAGGGATGGGTTTTGGATCATGGTTGGGGAAGAAATTGAGGGAATTAGGCCCTAACATAATATTCTTGAGTTAATATGTCATGATTAATTCCATCAACCATAAAAAATATTTGTTGAAGTGGATCTTTTGCATACAAGTTGGATATGTAGAAATTACATATTTTTTGCACAGTGGGATGGGTCTCAAGGCCTTGACTAGAGTCATGGGAAGAAAACAATACTAGCTGGTAAGTCGCCACTATGTATTGTAGTAAAGGAACACTGAGCGAAACATAAATACATTAAGTATAGGTTAGAGGAACTAGAAAAACTAGATGAATATAGGTTATGGTAAAAGATCCACCAAATCATGGAAAAGGTAAGAATGAAGAGATAATGTGAGAACATTAAAGAAACAGGAGTTTGAAGAAAGACAACTAGTCTTTCTATACAACAACAACAAAAAAGGATAAGGTGGAGAAACTCAATTACATGTGTCTCAGACCCTATCAGTTGATGAAATTATATGAAAATTTCTCAATGGATCTTGAATGTATAGGAATAATTCCCTATGCTAGAAGAATTAACACATCTTCATAAATTATAGATGCAAGCAAAAGGGGAAGAACACCCAAAAAAAAAACCTACCATGGCATGTGGACACTAGTCCAACACATGTGTAAATATATCAATTATCGAGCATATAATATGACATAAATTAGAGGAAAGAAAGGAACAAATTGAAGACTATAAGGAACTACCCAAAAATAACACGACTCCAAGAAGCCAACATATCAAGTAATTATTTAATGAGGAACCTAAATAATTGGAACCTATAGATAAACCAAGCATCCACTCTACAGGATCTCCAAGAACTAACATCCACTCTACTGATCAAACGGTTGAAGAAGGCTTAAAAAGAATTCAAATCTAAAATATTAGGCCATACCAACCTCAAAGATTGAATATATCTTTAAAAATGTTCTGAAAAAGGGTGCATGACAATAACACCCATCTCATCCTATGTATTTGGGAAAGAACATGGAGTATGTTGGTGTCCTTATTGCATGGGAAATTCCCTTCATCTAAAACCAGCAGTCCTGGTCCCTAAAGTAGAATTTGTTGGCAAGATTCACCCAATGGTTCAAATTAAACACTTCACATTCTAAGGGTTTATTAAACATGATAAGATGAAAGAAACTAGGGAATTAATTCAACATATGTTGTCACTACAATTTGGGAATTACTGGGTTAGGTTCGAGTTGCTTTCTAATATAAGGTTTCTATAATAAAACACCTTAAAGAAGAAATCCATAACATTTGGCAGAATTCTGGAAAACCCCTATTGTCGCTGCAATTTGGAAAATGTTGGGTTAGGTTCGAGTTTCTTTCTAACCTAGGGGTTTTATAATGAACTTGAATGATATAGGGGTTAGGTTTGAGTTTCTTGCTTATAACAAAATAGGGCTCGGAAATCCTGCTCAGGGCAGTGACCGATTTTCATCCTTCTCCACCGAGCCTAGCCGCACATGGGAGCAGAAAAACTATATCTATCGTGGCTATGGGGGAACTCGAATCCTTCTCTAACCTCCCTTAAGCATCTCATTTCAGTGGGATCGGCTTAATAGCTTATTTGGAAACCGATTGCTGAGATAACTCAAACAAAAACAACCAAACTAGTTTGAATGTGAACCAAAATGTGGTGGGTTCATCCACTAATTCTAACGCTCATACTGGTGAGACTTCAGAATCCATATCATCTAATATGGGTCAAATGCGCGTCAAATGAAACTGTCAAATGCAACTCTATTTTTACCCCTATTAACTCTATTTTCTTGGGTGCAGATCAATGAGGGTAACCTGCTCTAATAGCCTCTGCTTTTCCTCTATTGGCTAAGAAACCCTGGAGATTTGCAAAACTATCTTAAAAATTTTAAAATAGACATCAATTAGGGCATAGTACTCACAATTTTGGGATGCATTGTCTCGACTGACAGTTGGCCTCCTTGTCCGCTACAAAACCACAATCCACTCTCCTTAGTCTTTATGGGTCCAAATCATTGCTCCCACTATCCAAATCGTTGCTCCCACTGATATTATTCTCCGGCCAAGTTGCTGAGAACATCAGTGATCACTAAACGACAAGCACCCGATGAGATGCATAAAGGAAGAAGATTTCTTGTGAAGTTGAAATGAAAATAGCGCGACAGGTAGTTTTTTTTAATTGTTTTATGTTTTTGTTTTTTTATTTATATATTTGTATTTAAAATAATTGTTTTATAATTATTTATATATATTGTTTTATTTTATTTATTTATTTATGCTTTATTTTATTTATTTATATATATATACTATGTTTTATTTATATATATATACTATGTTTTATTTTTTATATATACAAAGAGGGGCGGTGTATCTATGTGAGTCTTTATGTGTGCAGTGAATCTATAATGATGACGATGAGGATGTCGTTGATGATGATGATGTCAATGATGATCATGATGTTATCCATGATGCCAATCATTATGATGATGATGATGATGATGATGAAAATGAAGATGCTGATGATGAGGATGAAGATGATGATGATGATGAAGACGAAGATGATGACGATGATGAAGACGAAGATGATGATGATGAAGATGATAATGTTGACGATGATGAAGATGATTATGATGATGATGGTGGTGGTGGTGATGACCGTCTTGATATCGTATGAAATGATGAAAATGCTAACGATGTTGATGATGATGATGATGCTAATGATGATGTTGATGATGCTATTGATGGTGACGATGATATTGCTGATGATGACAACGACGATGACGACGACGACGATGATGATGATGATGTTGATGATGATGTTGATGATGATGATGATGATGTTGATGCCGATGATGATGATGAGAAAGGCTTATGATGTTGATGACGATGACGATGATGATGATGATGATGTTGATGATGATGATGTTGATGATGATGATGACGATGACGATGACGATGATGAAGATGATACGAAGTAACTAATTTGATCTAGGTTTACTGTGAATTTTAAAAATAATTTCAATGATGGTGTTGATGATGACGACGACAACAATGATGATACAGACGATGATGATGACGATGATGATGATATGAAGTAATTAATTTGATCTAGGTTTACTTTTAATTTTAAAAATAGTTTTAATGATGATGTTGATGAAGATGATGATGGCGATGAAGATGAAGATGATGATGATGATGATGATGTTAATGATGATGATGGTGATGAAGATGATGATGATGATAATGATGATGATGACGACGATGATGAAGATGATGATGATGATGATGATGATGATGATGATGATGATGATGATGATGACAATGACGATGATGATAATTATGATTTTCATGACGAAAATGACACTGATGATGATGATGACAATGATCATGAGGATAACGATGTCATCTTCGTCAATTATGATGAAGATGATGATATTGGTGATGATTATGTTGATGAGGATGACGATGATGATGATGGTCATGACGATGACGACAACGATGATGAGGGTGATTATGATGATGATGATGATGATTATATATGATGATGATGATGATGATGATGATGATGATGATGTTCATGATGATGATGAGGATGGTGAGGATGATGACGATGATGATCCACATGATGATGATGATGATGATGATGATGATGTTAGTAACTCTTTTTAAAACGAAATAAGATAAAAGAATAGGTCTAATTAAATATTTACCTTTCATTATATTTCATCATTGACGCTGACGACGATGATGATGAAGACTATGACGATGATGATGATGATGACGATGATGTGTGATGAATATGATGATGTGTGATGATGATGATGATGATGTGTGATGATGACGACGATGATGATGAAGATGATGATGTCTGATGATGAAGACGATGATGATGAAGACGATTATGAATATGATGATGATGATGATGATGATGATGATAATGATATGAGTATGGTGAGGATGATGACGACGATGACGACGACGATGATGATAATTATGATTTTGATGACGACGATGACGATGAAAATGATGATGATGATGACAATGATCATGAGGATGATGATTTTGAAATCATGCATGGCCTTGCAATTTTATTTTTAAATCAATTTCAAAATTAAAAAGGGCCCAATTCTTTTATAATCATTATAATCTTATTTGTGCCCTTTTTGAGCTTGGATTCAATATAACAAAATATGATAGACCAATATGGTAACATTTTCATCATCATTGTTATCACCATCATTAAAAAAATTCAAAAATTCCTAATAAAAGAAAGAAAAGAACAATGATTTATTATCATATACACTTTTACTAAGAACCTTGATATATATCTTATTTAATAGTTATAAGGCACAAATATGCTATTGAGGAGACTCAATATTTGGTGGGTGGAATGACAACAATTAGGAGAGTCAAACTTTGGTGGGTGGAATGACAACATTTAAAGGACTTAAGAAGCCATTGTTGTGGCAATTTAACAAAGTCTAAATATCTAAAATGATTTTAATGTTTGTCACCAAACTTTAAAGTTGCAGTAAGATCAAAGATATATGAAAAAATTGGAATCTAGTATCTTTTCGTGAACCATAAGGTATGTAAAAGATTTAAAAAAAAATAATGTTATGTTCTACATTCTTAACATCTTTCCATGTTTACTCCTTTCTTCACATTGAATTTGGAAACATAAAAGTTATCTACAAAATCTAAAATCTAATCTTTTTATTATAGCAATAAACTAAGTAAAAATTTTGGACATCAATTTTGCTAACTACATTCTTCTATATAAATATCTTATTTAAATTAAATACTTTTTTAAAATAAACTTAAAACATTCAAAACAAAAATAAAATGATAAATTTTAAAATTTCATATAAAATATTTTATGGAAAAATATTTCAAATATAAATAAAATAAATATTTATAGCTATATTCAGTTTATTTTTATTAGCAAATATCACGTCAAAAGAAAACCATGTGTGTTACTAACTACAATGTAGCTTATGTGCATTATCAAATGATAAAGGTTTAGGCATAAATCACTTTAAATTAATATTTATTTATATTATTTAGCAATATAATTAACTCAATTTTACAAAATTCAAATTAATAAAAATTTAGATTAAGAAAGAAATTAATTTTTTAAAATATATATATATATATATATATTAATTTAATTTTTTTAAATATTTATATGCTAAAAATATTTATAAATAACATATTAATAAAAAAATTTAAAACACTAATCTTCACACTATCAAGATTAGTGTTTTAAAACACTAATCTTCACACTATGATGATGATGACGACGATGATGAAGATGATGAAGATGACGATGATGACGATGATGACAACGATGATGATGATAATTATGACTTTGATGACGATGATGACAATGAACATGAGGATAACGATGTCATCTTCATCGATTATGGTGAAGATGATGTTGTTGGTGATGATGATGGTGGTGATGATAATGATGATGATGTCCGTAACTCTTTTTAAAAAGAAATAAGATAAAAGAATAGGTCTAATTAAATATTTACCTTTCATTATATTTCATCGTTGACAATGACGATGATGATGAAGATGATGACGATGCAACAAACGACAATGATGATGATATGAAGTAATTAATTTGATCTAGGTTTAATTTTAATGATGATGATGGCAATGAAGATGATGATGATGACAACGATGATGAAGATGATGATGATGACGATGATGACGATGACGATGATGATGATAATTATGATTTTGATGATGATGACGACGATGATGATGATAATTATGATTTTGATGATGACAATGACAATGATGATGATGATGACAATGATCATCAGGATAAAGATGTCATATTCATCGATTATGATGAAGATGATGATGTTAGTGATGATTATGTTGATGAGGATGATGATGATGATGATGTTCATGATGATGAAGACGACGATGACGACGACGATGATGATGAAGATTATGATGATGATGATGATTATATATGATGAAGATGATGATGATGATGATGATGTTCGTAAATCTTTTTAAAAAGAAATAAGATAAAAGAATAGGTCTAATTAAATATTTACCTTTCATTATATTTCATTGTTGATGATGACAATGACGATGCTACAAACAATGATGGCGATGATATGAAGTAATTAATTTGATCTAGGTTTAATTTTAAGGATGACGATGGTGATGAAGATGATGATGATGATGGTGATGATGACAACGATGATGAAGATGATGATGATGATGATGATGATGACGACGACGAAGATGATGATGATAACTATGATTTTGATGACGACGATGACAATGATCGTGAGGATAACGATGCCATATTCATCGATTATGATGAAGATGATGATGTTGGTGATGATTATGTTAATGAGGATGACGATGATGATGATGGTCATGATGATGAAGATGATGATGACGACGACGATGATGATGAAGATGATGATGAGGGTGATTATTATGCTAATGATTATGATGATGGCATCGATATTGACGGTGATAATGATGAAGACGACGATGATGAAGATGAAGATGAAGATGAAGATGATGGCAATGATGATGATGAAGATGATGATGAATATGAAGATGTTTGATGATGATGATGATCTACATGAGGACGATGGTGATGGTTATGATGTTAGTAACTCTTTAAAAAATAAAAATAAAAGAATAGGTCTAATTAAATATTTACCTTTCATTAATTATATTTCATCATCTTCTTCATCCATGTCATTGTCTTCTTCATCCAAGTCATCATCTGTATCATCAAATCCAGATTCAACATTGTAAGGGTTGGCCATATCATCATCGTCTTTATCATCAATTATGCTCATCGTGTCATCATCGGTATAACTTTCATTGACATGGTTTGTTACATCATCGGATTCAACTGTTTCTTGGAGTACATCTTCGGTTGGGTCATCATCATCACCTAAATCATGTTGATCATGCTTTGCATCATCGTATCCTTATTCTAGAAAACCCTATTCATTAGCATCGTCCAGGTTATACTTTATCGGCCTTCCCCTTGGATCGTGTCTCACAACAAATGACTAGCTCACTTTACCTGGAACCTCTACGTAAAATACATATTCACATTATCTTGGAAGAACATAGGGCTCTGTTCCTAGCTCAAACAACCTTGTCTTTACCATGGTAAATCCATTATCATGTTCAATAATAGTTATATTGGGATCACGTTTATTCAATCGTAACCTGTACCATTTGACAACGAATAGAACTACCTTAAAGGATTTAAAGTCACACTGTATAATATCTTCCAAATACCCATAGTATCGATTTTATAAGACTTATGGATGTATGTTAGTTCTAGATGAAACATTGGTAACCTCAAAGACAGTAGATATCCTACAATCTGATGTTTTCTTTGTTTCATCCAATTTTTGATCTGATATCTACCTCCATTGCAGAACATAACCTTATGGTGTTTTAACTTCAATAAGAAATACATGAAAATATTACACAACCATTCAGTCCTTATGCAGTAATACATGGAAAAGAAGAACATGTACGTCAAAATGTAAATTGCAAAATAAAAGATTTAGAGGGATTGATTAATTATATGCTTGTCATTTTATCTTTTACACCATATTCCAAATCAATTTCCATTTCTATTAGATTTCTATCTCCATTGCGTTGTGTTGCTTTTACCAATGAAGCCACACCTTCCCAAGATATTCCATGACCCGATTGTTTACATCGTTCAATCCATACCTTCATCCAGTCAATATTGTTTGCAATGTATAAATGAATTGCATCCCATTCTCAACCAACTGTTTAATGACAATAACCATTAAAATGAAAGAAAGGTGTAAATCTCCTAAACAAAGTATATGCTCTTAATTGAAGCAATTATATCTAGAAAATACAATTAGAATATGAACGATATAATAAACATCTACTAGCTAATAATTACCTTTCAGCTTCCTCAATCTACCTTTCCCTTTCAGTTGCTCCCCTTCAAATTTTTTATTGGAGTTCGGGTCACAAATGCGACGTAAATTGAGCTTTGATGCTAAAATAGGAAGATATTCACTAACATACAACATTTTTTGGTATACTATATATCCTTCCATCATAGAACCCTCAGCATGTGCTCGTTGTCTCACCAAACCCTTCATAAATTTCAAGTGCCTCTCAACCATCCACATGGACCTTGAGTGCACAGGTCCACACAACTCAATCTCCTCAACTTGGTGTATGAGGTAATGTTCCTATGCATTGAAAAATGTTGATGGCAGATGCTTTTGCATTTCACACATGAGACGAGGAATTTCTCTCCTCCAATACTTTATATCTTCTTTATGGATTTCTTTAGATGTCAACCATATACAAGTGACGCAAACCAATAACGATATTTAACAAAACTAAACATTAAATTACAATATATGCTGAAATAGTGCACAAAAAAACAAATATAAATTATACAGAGAATTAAAGAAAAACTAAGCACATGCAAGTAATCGCTAGTTACCTCATGTATTTACCAAGATTATATATAACTTGTTTGACATTGTTGTCTAAGTTGTCCGGGAGAGAGAGAGGTAGAACATATTGTATCAATATACAAACCACGCCATTTATTAAACAAAGAGTATACAAACAAGACAAAAAATACGCAGTAAAATGAAAAAAATATATATATATGGACATAACAATAATAATGACCTTAATGAAGACATGGAAATCATGCGTTTTGACCCTCACAAAATCACCTTTTTTGGTTATGATATTCTTCAAGTTCACACAAAATCCAGTGGGAAATTTAATTTTCCGCATTACTTCTTTGACAACATTGCTTTGTTGCTCCGTAAACATCCATGGAATTGAGTTTATATTAACTTGTTCTTCATTGCTATGAAATTGGATGACGTCTTTCATTGCATGGTTTCTTTCTTGAATGTCTTTGCAAGCTTTCACAACTTTATATTTCTCCCTCCTTAGCTCCAATAGTCGCCATAAGGTTTCAGTAACATTCTTTCCAATATGCATTGTATCAAACAAATGAGCAATTTGTAGGTGCTCATAGTAGGGCAACCTGCTAAATTGAATAGGATAACTTTTCATTCCTCGTGGAATCACATTAATGCCTTCATGATCACGATGGACATCATGAATATTAGTTTATAAATAAATTACATCATAAATCAAATATGGCCACTACAGTAAACAACTCACAATAAAAATTAAAATACATAACAATTCATATACGATGATCCATACATACCATGATGACGATTTCTATTGTATTGCATCTTCCAAAGGTGAGGTGTCATTCTCAGTGGTTTTAATGCAGTCTCTTGCTTCCCATTGAAAATATTTTTTTTCAGTTGTTCTATACCTGTGATTCTTAGAGAGGAAATGCCTATACTCATCAAACACCTCCTTTCTTAAGATTTTTGAACAACGAGATATTATCCTAGGATCACAAACTGGACATGCAAATTTACCCTTTGTCTGAAGACCTACAATATTTAGATATGGAATATCTATGTCAAATATATTCATATATAAACTATTCTAACTACTCCATATAATTAAATGCAATTAAAGTGGAACTTAAAATTACAAACCACAAAATGAAGTTAACCCGGGGGCATTTTGTATTGTCCATACAACCATTGCATGGAATTGAAATTGCCTTTGTCGTATTGGTCTAGATATGTCATACATAGTGATGCCATTCCATAACTTCAGTAGCTCATCTATAAAAGGTTCGATGTATACATTCATATCTTTGACTTGGAACTTACCTGATTGATTTGAAGTACATATAAAATATATCATTATGAGAACCATTAAGATATATAAACCATGCACAAGAGTAAAATAATAGATATATATATATGAAATTAGGAAACATAATACGACAAATGAGATGCCACAATTACATTATAAATAAAACAGTTGTAGACAAAAACACCTGGAATAATCATCGACAGCATTATGTGCTCCCTCTTTATTGACAACCATGGAGGAATGTTATTTTTGATAACAAAAATAGGCCACACTATGTAAATGGATTTCATCTGTGCAAATGGATTAACACCATCTGCTGCCAAAGAAATCATAATATTACGTGGTTCTTCTAAGTGAGGCCACTTTTCCTCCATATCTCTAAAAGCAGAACCATCTGCAGGCATTCGGATAACATCATCTTGAATTCTATTCCTGGCATGGTAATCCATAAATTGTGCTATGTTTTTGCACCTGAACAGTCGTTGCAAACGTGGAATGATGGGAATATAAAGAAGAACCTTCTGAGGCACCTTTTTTGTTACTTTATCTGTACGATATCTACTTACATGACATTCTGTTGCAAATTCATGATGATTATAATATATAACATGGTCATCGGGGCATGCATGAATTTCTTCATAATGCATTCCAATCTCTTTCATGATGGAAGATAAATCTCGATATGTGAGAGGTAAAATATTTGATGGTGGTAACAAAAATTCAGCTATCAAGCTACAAAAAAATTTAAAAAAAAAATATTTAATGTAATAAATAAATAATATTAACGAAACACACTTCATTTGTATGATGATCAATAATGACTTAACAATACAAATATTAGAGGAATACAGATAATCTTTATCATGATCCTATATATGTGATGGATTATTTTACATACCTTAGCATCTGTGTGATTGCAATGTTTGAAAGACCATTCATAACCTTCAAGTTCATTATCAACAATACAGCAAACAGAATATTTGTTTTGGAGCCTTCATAAAGGGGTTCATATGCCTTATCGAGAAGAGGTATATCATGAACATCATCAAAGTCATCATCATTTTCACTATCAACGTCATCATCATCATCCATTCTAAAATTAAATGAATCATGGATCAATGTATTTGTACCATCATCTTCAATTACATTATCAGTATGATCATCTTGTTCAATATGATCATTCACTTGTTCTCCATTAAACATACACGCTCCATGATCTTGATCTTGAACTTGTTCTGAAAGTACTTTCTTTGGATGATATGTTTTAGGGTGTCTTTACTTTAATATAAATACATGGAAACATTAATAGATATACCTTAATATATGAAAAATAAAAATAATACATACAATTACCAGAACAAAGAATATAATAAACTTTATAATGTTAAACCTACAAATGGACGATATTCGTTCACCCCATCAGCGTGCCCATGTTCCCTGCAATGTTTTGTAGCTGTTGAGATCAATATTCTTCTCCTCTTAAATCCCCTGCATTGAGTACATGGACAATAAGATTTTCCATCACCCCTTCGTTTCGCTGCATCCCATAGCCTATCAAGCAATTGTTAGTTGTCTTCGTTTGGATCTGGAATATTTCTATTTGACATTTTGTCACAAACTTCGTGAATGAATATAACCGATTGTCTTAAAAAATCAAGTTCCACGCATCAACATTTTGTCAAACGAATAGAAGTCGAAGAATAAAAAATCTCAGCAAACTGTCTGTCGAAGAAAAAAAAATTTCCCACAATCGCCCATTGAAGAATAAAACAATTCCTGAAAACGTTCATCAAGGAACAAATAATTTTCACAAATAGTCCATCGAGGAACAAATGATTTCACAAATCGTCTGTCGCTTCTACAACAAACATGTCGAAATGTTTAAAAAAAATTATATTTATAATGGCCCGGCATCGGATATTCGACACCTTGAACATAGTTACCATTGAAAATATGGGACCAAAAATTTCAAATCCTTCAAATATTACATTTTTTTTAAACACCTACACATACCGTCGGATATCTGACACTATTGGGTCGAAAAACTGACACTCCTAGGTCGGATATTCGACACTCCCAGGTCGACATACCATCGGATATTCGACACTCTAGGGTCAGATATTCGACACTTTGGTGAGTTGAATATCCAACGTCTTATGTGTCAAATATTCAAAGACGCTATTAAAATTTCCTGATCGTTGTTCTTCTCAATGATTGATGTCTAACACATCCATACAAAATGTCAGATGACGTCGAATTTCGGGTTCAAATCCTGTTGTGGTTGGACCGTTCCGAAAAGAAGGGGATATTTGTTGGATATTGTGAGTATCCAAGGCACTTAGAATTTACATTCCTAGATTCCATCACATGGAAATTAGTAGAGATGTAACATTTGATGAAGAAACAGCTCTCAAAAGATCTAGAAAATGCCAACATGAAGAAGTATATGAGGAATATCCACCTCCCAGAAATGTAGAGACTACATTCCTCCCTGAAGATGAATCTCTTGAAGAGCATGACATGACAGAACCATAAGAACCTCCTATGATGGAGATGTCATGAAAGATAAAGCTTGCTTGGGCAAGAGAGATTATACAAGAAGCAAAAAGATATGGATCTCCTGAAGTCTCCACAAGAGTAAGTACGAAGCCCAAGACATTTTCCAACTATGTAGATTTGATGTGTGATCTTGTAGATCAAGAAACTTCAAACTACGAAGAAGCGGTACAGAAGAAAGAATAGGTAGAAGAAATGACTGAATAATACCAGTCAATAATGAAGAATGATGTGTGGGATATAGTTCCCAAGCTAGAAGGCAAGAGTGTAGTATCCTCCAAATGGATCTAAAAAATAAAACATGCAGCTGAAGGAAGCATAGAGAAGTACAAGGAAATATTTGTGGCCAGAGGTTTCTCTCAAAAAGAGGGAATTGATTATGAAGAGACATTTGCACCAGTAGCAAGGTATACTTCGATTAGAGAAATCATGGCACTTGCATCCATGATGAAGTGGGACTTATGCCAAATGGATGTTAAAACAGCCTTCCTGAATGGTGTGATCGAAGAGGAAGTATACATAGAACAACCACAAGGATTTGAATTTGAAGACAGACGGACTCACGTATGCAAGTTGAAGAAGTCCCTGTATGGCATGAAGCAAGCTCCCCAAGCTTGGTATGGAAGGATAGATAGTTTCCTAACAAGCATGGGATTTTCCAAGAGTAAAGCTGATCCTAACCTTTACTTCAAGGTTATATAAGATGAGAATATCATACTATTACTATATATGGATTATCTATTTCTGACAGGGAATGAGAAATAGATTCTAGAATGCAAGAAGAATCTCACTGAAGAATTTGAGATGAAAGACCTTGGTCTAATGCATTGTTTCCTAGGTCTGGAAGTTTGGAAGAATTCAGAAGGAATGTTTCTCAATCAGGGAAAGTATGCAGTAGAAATATTGAACAGATTTGATATGTTGGAATGTAAATCCATGGCCACACTCATGGATTCCAACCTGATGTTTTTAGTTGATGACTCATCAGAGTTAGTGGATGTGACTCAATACAAATAGATTATTGAGTCGTTGATGTATCTAACAAATACTAGACCAGACATTTGTTTTTGTTGTGAACACCTTAAATCAGTATCTAGTTCAACCTAGACGGGTTCACTTGATAGCTCCAAAACATGTGATGATGTATCGGAAGGGGACTATAGACTTTGGTCTATACTATGAAGGAAACCATGATTACAAATTGTATGGCTATACAGATGCATATTTGGATGGAAGTATCTCAGATAGGAAGAGCACATTAGGTGGATTCTTTTGTCTAGGGTCTGCTATGATTTCATGGTTTAGCAAGAAACAGTCCAGTATTTCTCTTATCATGGTGGAAGCAAAATACATAGCAACTTGCTCTGCTAGTTATGAAGCCATATGGATTCAGAATTTTATGTCAAGTCTCTTTGATCTAGAGATGGATACTACTAAGATTCTATGTGATAACCAAAGTTGTATAAAGATGTCGAAGAACCCTGTGTCCATGATAGATCGAAGCACATAGAAATATGGTACTTATACATACGAGATATGATACAAAAGGGAGCCATAAAGCTCCAGTATGTGAGTACCAATGAACAAGTTGTTGATGTGTTGAAGAAGCCTCTATCTCGAATAAAGTTCGAACACTTTTGAGACAAGATTGGTGTTGCTCAAAAATACCTTCCTCAAAAGGGGGAGCAATGATGTTGTGGTGGGATTGTATCATCCCAGGACATTTGTCCAGAAATGATCCGGTGACTTAAGTCCTCGAGAATGAAGAGGGATTGTATCATCTAAGGACATTTTCCCAGAAGTGATCCAGTGACTTCGGTCCTCGAGAACTAAGATGGATTGTATCATCCCAGGACATTTGTCCAGAAGTGATTCGGTGACTTCGAACCTTGAGAATGTGGTAGGATTGTATCATCCTTGAACTTCTGTTTAGAATGTATTTGGAGTATTCGATCCACGAGAATGTGGTAGGATTGCATCATCCTTAAACTTATGTTCAGAATGTATCCGGAGGCTTCGGTCCCCGAGAATGTGGTGGGATTGCATCATCCCTTAACTTCATTTCAGAAAGGTATCTGGAGGCTTCGGTCCCCGAGAATGTGGTGGGATTGCATCATCCCTGAACCTTAGTTCGAAAAGGTATATGGAGGCTTCAGTCCCCGAGAATGTGGTTGGATTGCATCATCCTTGAACCTCAGTTCATAAAGGTATCTGGAGGCTTCAGTCCCTGAGAATGTGGTGGGATTGCATCATCCCTGAACTTCGGTTCAGAAATGTATCCGGAGGCTTCAGTCCCTGAGAATGTGGTGGGATTGCATCATCCCTGAACTTCTATCAGAAATTTATCCATAGGATTTAGTCCCCAAGAATGTGGTAGGATTGTATCATCCTTGAACTTTTGTTCAGAATGGATCCAGTGACTTCGGTCCTCAAGAATGTGGTAGGATTGCATCATCCTTGGACTTGGGTCCTTAAGTGATCCATAGAATTTAGTCTTCATACTGTGGATTGTAGATTGTTGTTGATGATGATGATGTTACTGATCGAAAGATCAGTGTGATGATGATCCGATCTAAAGATCAAAGTGTGATGATAATGATGTTTCTGATTGAAAGTTCAGAGTATGGTGATGATGATGTTGCTGATCGAAAGTTCAGAATATGATGATGATGATGTTGCTGATCGAAAGTTCAAAATATGATGATGATGATGATGTTAATCGAAAGTTGCTGATCAAAAGGTCAAAGTACTAATGTTGTCGATCAAGTGGTCAAAGTGTTGCTACTACTGAAGGTTGAAGATGAAGACTATATGTTGAAGATGATGAAAAAGATTCTGATGATCTATAGATGTATCACCCTGATGATGTTGATGATGCCCTCTTTCTCCTACTTTTGTTGTTGTTGTTGTTGTTGTTTTTGTTGTAGAATACCCTTCTCATTAAGGGGGAGTGTTGAATTGTTGTAACTTCCAAGAATATTCTAAATATATTTTTTAATGGTCCTCGATACTCCTATCAGGAGAATCACTTGTATTTCTTTGTAACCTGATGTTCCTATTGGTAGAATTACTAAAATTCATGAGGAATTCCCCTCCATTGTAATTCGTGTCATTAGTACCCTAGTTGTGGTTACTCGATCCTACATAACTGAGTTAGTATTACTCGAGCCTACATAACTAAGTCAAATATTAAGTGAATGAAAGAATATAAATAGAGGGAGGCACTCCTCATTTGAGACACACACACTCACTTGTGTAGTGCATAAGAGAGAGAGAGAGAGAGAGAAAGAGTTGTAGCTGGAGAAGGAGGAGGATCAGTTTTTTTATTTTTACCTTTTATCTTTTGGGGCATCTATATTGAGGAAGCTTTTGTTGGGTTTTTCCCATTAGAGTTTTCCCAAGATAAATCTGTGTTGTTATTGTGACATTGTTTCTTTCAGTGATCCTGTCTATATGCTTTTGTTATGAAATTGAAATTAAATGATGATAATATAGCTTAGCATATGGAATTTTAACATGACCCTTATGCACTTCCTGCTTGGGTGGTTGCGTCATCTGACTCGCATGACTGCTTCGATGACATTTTCCAATGGATGAAGCTATTCTCGAAGCTATGTCAGGTTTAGAACAACCTTGGGAAGAGTTGCATCATCAATCTTATTTTCTTCCTAATCTTGATCGCATAGAGTGTGATGACTATAGGGAGATTCTGAGTGAGAAAGTTGGTAGGCACGTGGTCCCATTAGGATCTCCTAGTAGGTATGCCGAAGGGAACATGGCCAAATTGTTAGCTACTATACCTATCAATATTTCTCTAACTCCTGGAAATATTGAGAATGTGTACATTGGGGCGGATTGTTCCCCCGATGAGATTGAAATATTCACCAAGCTCTTTAAATAATTCTGAGATGTTTTCACTTGGTCCTATGAGGAGATGTCAGGAATTGACCCTCACATTGTTGAACATGAAATTAAAACCTATATGGATGCTAAACCTGTTCGAAAATGTTTGCGTGCGATGAATCCTAGGAAAGCACCCGCTATTAAGGCAGAGATAGAGAAGTTGCTTAAGGATAGCTTCATCTATCATGTTCCCTTGACTGAATGGGTGTCAAATCCTATCTCAGTTGACAAGAATCAAGGAACGATCTGTGTATGCACTGATTTCATAGACTTGAATTGAGCCTATCCTAAGGATAACTTCCCAACACCATTTATTGATCATATTTTGTATGATTATGCGAGGAGCGAGGTTTTCTCATTTATGGATGGATTTTCAGGATATAGTCAGATCCAAATTAAACCCAAGGATCAACATAAAACTGCTTTCATTTGTACTTGGGGTACGTTTGCATATTGAAATATGCCCTTCGGCCTTAAATATGTTGAAGCTACTTTTCAACGAGATATGACCTTCACGTTTCACAACCTTAAAAGCATAATTGAAGTTTATCTTAATGACTTAGCTGCTCACTCTCATTTGAGGGTGTGTCATCCTAATCGTCTTCACTTCATTTTCGAAATATGTCACCATTATCAAATTTGGTTAAATCCGCATAACTGCGTCTTTTGTGTGATGGCAGGTTGCTTACTAAGGTTCATCGTTTCCAAGGAGGGAATTAGAGTCGACCCTTTGAAGGTTCAGGAAATACTTCAATTGTCTCCCCCGCGTAATATTATACATCTTTAGAGTTTGCAAGGGATGGAGAACTTCTTGGGAAGGTTTGTGCTCAATTTTTCCAATTTGACTAATGGTTTCATGCGCTTATTGAAGAAATACACACCATTTATCTAGGATGAGTGAGCCCATGAGTCTTTCAATGCTTTAAAGAAATCCTTGGCATCAACCCTTTTGCTTAGTCCACCCGAATATAGTCATGACTTTTTGATATATGTGTTTGTGTCTCAAGAGACAATTGGTATGGTATTGGTTCAATAGGATGAGGAGCTCCAGGAGCATGTCATCTATTATCTTAGCCGAAACCTTATTAATGCGGAGCTTCGTTACACTCATGTCGAGAAGCTAGCTCTGGCTACCATCCATGCAGTCCAAATTTTGAGGCATTATATCCTTCTTCGCCAAACTTTGGTTGTGGCTCACATTAATCCATTTCAATTCATCCTCACCAAAAGGATGATAGGGAGGAAATACAATAAATGGGTTGTGATATTGCAAGAATTCGATCTCAAGTTTGTTTTGAGAAAATAGAAGAAGTCGTTGATTTTTGTTGAGCTCATATCTGATTTTCCTAGTTTGGATGAAGGGGAGGTTCATGAGGACTCTTTCATTGATGAGCACATTTTTCTCATTTTGACTATGGACCCATGGTATGGGTACATTATTGTTTATTTTCAAACTATGAAGGTTCCTTCTCACCTCTCGCGAGATGAGCGTCGACGACTACGTCATGTAGCGAAGAATTACCTCATTGTTGATGACACTTTGTATCGCCATGGGCTTGATTCCATTTTGCGTCGATGCTTAACCCATGAAGAGGATGAGTCTGTGATGATTGATTTCCATGGAGGGGCATGTGCTGGTAATTTATCTAGGCTTTCTACAGCTCAAAATCTTTTGAGAGAGGGATATTTTTGGTCGTATATCTTCAAGGATTGTGTTAATGCATTCAAATGGTGCCACCCTTTCCAGGTGTTCGCATGGAACATGCGCTCACATCCATCCCCTTTACATCTGATTATAACCATCAATCCCTTCACTAAGTGGGGGTTAATTTTATGGATTGCAACCCAGCTTCGTTTGGGGGGCATCATCACATCATATTAGTTGGTGATTATTTCACGAAATGGGTAGAGGCTATGCCCACAATCAAATTTGACAATGAGACAGCCACACATTTCATATTCAATCAGATTATCACTCTATTTGGTATCCCAAAGGAGCTTGTCATTGATCATGGAAGGCACTTTCAAAATAAGATGATGGTTGAGTTGTCTTTGAAGTTAGGGTATAAGAAAGAGCATTCATCTTCTTACTATCCTCAAGTGAATGGACAGGTTGAAGTAGTGAACAAGTCACTTAAGTCCATTCTCCGATGAACCATCATATAAAGTAAGACCAATTGGAATATCATGTTATATCCTGCTTTGTGGGATTATCGAACCGTAGTTAATACTGCCACCGTTTTTTCCCCATATCAGTTGGTGAATGGGTTGGAGTCTATTTTACCTATTGAATGTGAAATCCCTTCTTTGAAGCTATCCATGGAACTTTTACATATACTTCTGCATTAGAGGAACGTCTGGTCCATTTAGAGAAACTTGATGAGCAGTGTCGGGATGCTTTAGTGGCTCTTGAGGTTAATAAGCATCGTTTTAAATCCCAGTACGATAACTCTGTCGATCCCGGGAATTTTAGTGCAAGTGACTTGGTCCTCTTATGGGACCAAGCCAGTGGACTGTGAGGGACGAGAAGTTCAAACCTATGTGGTGTGGGGCTTATGTGGTTAAATGAGTATTAGAGGAAGGTTCTTACGATCTGGTGGATTATGAAGGGACATCCTTGGCAGAGCCTAGAAATGGGGTCTATCTCAAAAAATACTATGCACAATTCTCAGCCAGGGCTGATACTTTGTATATTATTATACAGTTGCATAGTGTAGTTTTGGTTCCCTTGTGGTGATCGATTTGGTTGGCTTGCTTTCATTTGTTGTGGTAGATGTCAACAGAGTCTTTGGTATATGTAGGATTTGCTAACGGTTTAGGCCACCACACTCAAAACTTAGCTTCAGCTGCTTGGGTGATTTATACTCCTACAGGTCAGGTTTTGTCTTCAAGAGGCGTATGTCTATGGCCTTCATCAAACAATATTGTTGAATATAGTGTTGTGATTGAGTTATTGTGTGATTCCATTTCACATGGTATTCAGTCTCTTGAGATACATCTTGATTCGCAATTAATGGTCTTACAGTTAAATGGTGTCTATTGTATTAGAGATCCGACTTTATTACGGAGATTCTTGAGAGTAAGGTTGTTAAAACAATAGTTTGAGAACATTACATACATTCACATTCCAAAAAGTTATAATCAAGTTGTTGATTCATATGAAAATTACGTACTAGATTCGCATTTTATACACAGACATTAAAGCATGCACAACACATTTACACATGTAAATATAGATAGCCAACCATCATAAGTCTTTTTCATTAAAATAGAGTCCAAAACGTGGTGTCATAATACATAATGTCATAATACAAAAATGGGGCTTCTGAGCCACCAAAATATACTACATGGTCAGCATAACAAAAAGTACATCCAGGCTTCTAAGCCTGTGGAGGGTGTTGATCACGATAACACGCGACAACTCTAGCTAGTCATCGAAATAAGTGAACCCATGAGCATGGTACTCCCACCACCTGTCCCTGCATAGCCTCAGGTAAGTCCTCGACTTGTGCCATGGGCACTCTGTGTGTCATCCAAATGAAGTTCGTATGGATGTTTTGGAGCGTATGATCCACATCCACGCCTATGATGCCATCACCCCTCCCCCTCCGATGATGACGAGAGAAACTGTTTGGTCATCTAGGACCAACATCTGTGTATATATGACCAAGTATCAATATATGTCATCACATAAAAACATGTCTTTTTTATTTCAATATATCAAAAAACAAAAAAAAATTAATAATTCAAAAACAAGATTGAGTTGGGATTGTTACCTATGTCTCTGTATGCGGATCTCGGTGGAATGGGGATATCAAGATCTACATGAAACTCTATCCCTCCATAGGGGTAGTCATCTATGGCAATGATCTGCCTATGCCACCAGAGGAAGAATTCTGTTGGGTAGGGGTTAGCCATTCGTCCCCCTCCTAGTCTCCACATCACATTTGCCCAGTGCAGCTCAGCTGGATCTCGAGCACCATCAAAAGTGATCTACACTCTTGGGCTTAGCCCCGGTACATGCTCAAAGAAAAAGGTACTCAAGATTCATGTGAAGCCAAAGTTTCTTACCCTTCCCATCTTGCAGTCTTTCAACTGTTGTTTCATGTTGCCCAGTAGTGAGGTACTCCAATAATAAATGGTGGACCTCATGCATTCCACTGCATAGTAAATCATTGGTCTAGATGCCTGATAGAGGGATTCTAGTCCTACAATCCTGCCAAGTACCAATAGTATGGCCTTCAGCCCTAGGTTTTGGATCGAGTTCGTCAAAATCTGACTCCCAACCTTTTTCGTATCAGGGAGGCAGTAAACTCCAATGTATTCCTCTATTGTGAGGATGCCTCCTAACCCATGAGCTTGTAGGTTGAACACTTCCCCTATATGGGAAAGTACTATAATGACGTATATATCCTTAACCTCTAGGCTAAGGGGCATCCCATGTAGCTGGGATGTCTTTGTATTAGGATCCCAATAGCCTACCAACATTTGGAGTAGTCTTGGTTTTGCTCTCAAGCTACCAAGATGCCAGAATTTGTACAAACCACAAGCCCTCAAAGCTTGTTGGGCAAGTAAATCACCTTGCACATCCTTGTCAACGTCTTCATGCTCACATTCACGCCACTCAATAACCATCCTACACAGGAAATTTATAGTTTCATCAGTCTTTTCCCTTAAAATGGTAAACGAGGCCTTATACGCAACTATTTTGAAAACAGTTGTGTACATACGTGGGAATCAAATGATTTTCCGTGTATGTCAAGTCCTATACGCAGAAATTAGATGATTTTTCATGTGGGCCAAAATCACCTTTTTGGGGATGGCAAAAAATAAAAAAAATTGACCATGAAAAACTAAAATAAAAGCATTGAAATGAATGAGAATGGCATGAGGATTTACTCAAGATTCATGCAAAGCCGAAGTTTCTTACCCTTCCCATCTTGCAGTCTGTCAACTGTTGTTTCATGTTTCCCGGTAGTGAGGTACTCCAATAATAAATGGTGGACCTCATGCATTCCACTGCATAGTACATCAATGGTCTAGATGCCTAATAGAGGGATTCTAGTCCTGCAATCCTGCCAAGTACCAATAGTATGGCCTTCAGCCCTAGGTTTTGGATCGAGTTCGTCAAAACCGTACTCCCAACCTTTTTCGTATCAGGGAGGTAGTAAACTCCAATGTATTCCTCTATTGTGAGGCCACCTTCTAACCCATGAGCTTGTAGGTTGACCACTTCCCCTCTGTGGGAAAGTACTGTAATGACGTATGTATCCTCAACCTCTAGGCTAAGGGGCATCCCATGCAACTGGAATGTCTTCATATCAGGATCCCAATAGTCTACCAACATTTGGAGTAGTCTTGGTTTTTCTCTCAAGCTACCATGATGCCAGAATTTGTACAAACCACAAGCCCTCAAAGCTTGTTGGGCAAGTAAATCACCTTGCACATCCTTGTCAACATCTTCATGCTCACATTCACGCCACTCAATAACCATCCTACACAGGAAATTTAGAGTTTCATCAGTCTTTTCCCTTAAAATGGTAAACGAGGCCTTATACACAACTATTTTGAAAACAGTTGTGTACATACACGGGAATCAAATGATTTTTCGTGTATGTTGAGCCCTATACGTGGAAATTAGATGATTTTCCGAGTGGGCCAAAATCACCTTTTTGGGGATGGAAAAAAATAAAAAAATTGACCATGAAAAACTAAAATAAAAGCATTGAAATGAATGAGAATGGCATGAGGATTTACCTCATCCAAGCAGTTTGTGATTTCGTGGATCGTGGCTCCTGGAATCAGCTTCTCAAGTTTTTGGTTCAAAAACACTATGTGGGATAAAAGTCCAAATAATATGGAAAAAAAATTGTTTTCACTATTTTAAAGAAAAAATTTGAAATTTTTACCCACTTTTATATAGTTTGGACCATTATTGACATTTTTGGACCGTTTGGCCTAATGCTTGATGTAGGGACCTAATTTTAGTGAATTTTGACCGAGACTTTGACTCGTTCATGCCTATCACAGGGATATTGTCAAACTGGCATATAGGTTAGGATTTCACATCCACTTGCATTTATGCATTGCCTTATGACCGTTTCATCTTGACCTTAGGTACGAACCCACTTCATGATGTCACGGAACCTTCATACTACTACTAGAAGTGATATTATGTGAGTGGTAGAGCTTTCTTATACATGGAAGCCCTAGTTATATCTCATTTTCACTTAGTTCCCATGCTGAGATTTCTCTTTTAGGTTTTGGGAGTCCCTTATAGTCTCGCCATGTCCTTGAGTAAGAGCTTCATACTCCTATTGAACTTTATGCTAGACATTCCCCGCAGGGACTCCCTTGTATATCAAGTTGTGATTGCATTTCATGAGTTTTGCTTTCCTTATGGAGCTTTACATTGATTCCCCACTTCCGAGTGATAAGCCATGTAGCCCGAGATTGTCTCAATCCTTTCCAAGCAGAGACTTTTACATATCCATTGCATCTTGATCACCCTTTACTGGGAGGAGACCTTCCTTGAGTGTCCTTATCCTGAACATGCTTCCTTGCATTGAGAATAGGTATGTTCCACTACTTTGAACTAGTTTTATTTCCCGCGACACTCATCTCCTCCTATTTGTATAGTATAAAGCACTTTTATTCTTTTTCAAGATTTTCAACATTTGAAAAAGTCCAAAAAAAATTTAAAAACATAAAAAATCCGGACAGGAAATGATATTATCTTTGGCAGTTGTCGAGTCATGTCGCATTCGAACAGAGAACTGTATATCACATCCATTGCTTGGGTTGTTGGTTTAACTTTAGGATTTGTACTCATTACTCTAATTTTTTCTCCACCAACTGGTTATGCTTCCAGTCCCTATGGAGCCTCTGTTGATGCCTCCTGTGTCCCATAGATGTCCTGGTTTGCATATCGAGTCTATGATTCCTACCTTCAGTCACCATTCACCTTATGCTCTTGTTCGAAGGAAGTTGAAGCTGGATTCGGCCATTCCTCAGTTATCTTGACTTTTCATGCCGGCCATTCCCAGTACAGTTACTGGTTCGTGCACATCTTGTTCATTTGAGTTCTTCCACATTATCCAACGTTTTTTATTACCTCGTGTTGGTTGATGGGGAATTCCTTAATTCCCTCCTTCCAGTGGATTCCATTCCATTGACTTCATATCATTTATTCTGGAATATGAGTCTATAGTCCATTTGAGTGCCTTGATACTTACAGTCATCACTGGTAGGTTCTCTCACCATCAACAGTTTTGGGAATACATCAATGTCCCTGATCAATGGATTCTTTCAAGTGTTGGACCTAAACACATATATTCACACTTGTTAGATTGCACTCTGTACCTTAATTCCCATTATCATTATCAGTTGGATATCACGCGTCTATTAAGGGTATACAGCAATGATCGGTAATCAGATGATGAACTTCTATGTTCGACATCGACACATATATTCATGTAGTAGGACATGTACTCGTAGTGGTTTGCATAGAAGACCTCTGAGATTGGTGGCATAATAGCATTCCATATATGCTACCTCCTTGATCGTGCTAGTATTCATGAGATGTTAGCTCTCGTGACCAGATTCCAGTGTATATCAGATATCTTCATCCATTATGGAGATCTTGATTCATTGTATATTGTATGTGGTGATGACCACACATGGCATTTGTATATCATGCCTATTCGTGCCCGTTGTACTCTTATGTATCTGACACTACTATATGTATATTTGCAGTCATATGCAGAGATTGATCATTGTATTGTACTAATTAGTGGTTGTTTCTTACACCTAGGTCTTCATTACTCCACTTCTAGGATGGATATAATGTATTTTGGCCATCATCTTAGCCCTCTGACCTTACACATTAGGGGGCATCTGTTATAGCTGATTTTACCACACCTGGTTGATCACATATTCATGACCTTCCATGTCCCTTTGCAGACTCCTTGGACCCCCTTTTCCCTTATTATACTTTGATGTTCCAAGAATATCCCCAAAAAACACATGTTTATGCCTATACGCAACTTTTAAAGCTATACTCGTGTGTATACACCGTTTTTGAGCCAAAACCCATGTACATCGGGAAATGTGCATAAAGCCAAAAAAAATTGGAGTTTTCCTCAGAGTCCCGAATATCTTGACTCTTGGCATTCCATATGCCTTGAGAACATTCAGACTTGACCCTCCATTTCTTATTTGGAGTGCTATATATTGAGCCTTTTGGATACATTGAAGGGGGAGAAAATTGAGAGCAAGGAAACTATAGTCCATTGTTGCCTCACTTGTTATGCTTAAGTCTCAATCCCTTTGTCCCTTTGGAGCACACAATTCTACTCTTCACAAAAAAAAAAAAATTCTTTGTAAGCTTTCCATTGAAATATGGAGGATTGAAGTGGTGGAGGACTCGGTTTCTCGGGGTCGAAGAAGTGCTGGCAGAAGTTGTCACTATTGTATCTCTTTTTTTATCAATAGAAATATTCATTTCCTATCCAAAACATGTGCATAAATATGAATATTTTATCCATGGATGTATTTATTTTCTTACACATGATTGATTATATATGCTAGAGTAGGCCTAACACTTGAATATATAGAATGATTATCTTGTGTGTTGTTGTTGAGAGCGAATTGTGAATGCAAGCGTGTTGGAAAATCTCAACGAGGATCTACATCAATTGTCCGGAATAAGGTACGATTCATATCCCTTAGTTTTAGATGTCTTTATTGCTCTTGCATATTGGAAATGATTGAATTCTGGTGTCATTCAATCTGTTGTGGTACACCCCAAGCCATAGGAATTTTCTCTCCATAACAATCTCCTTAACTTAGGATCAACCTAACTTACTTTCAACACCTTAGAACTCCCTTTAATCACCCAACGAACATAAATTTCTTCAAAGAAGTATGATAAATCAAACATTCATGCCATATAATAATGAAAAGATGATATCCCCGGATGTAGGTGCCCCAAGACGCTGCAACGTAGAGGGAGGGAGGACACATCTTTAATGGTCGCCTGTCATAGGTGTCATTGTCACCTTTATTTCAGAAAAGAATTCCATCCTGTACAACACTAGATTTGTACTTACGATCTCTTCACACATTCCTCGACTTAGATGTCTTCCTCCACGCAGCAAGGAAATTTAATGGTCATTGTCAGTAGCATTGGTCGCTTGGTCACCTTTCTCGATGGCTCGGTATGAACTGTGCTCCAACAATAGACTATTTTTGGTCATTTCTTCGGTCACACCAGCATTACTTGGCCCTCCAACCCTAACAAAATTTCAGGGAGCAGGAACATCAACCATTTCTTCAATAGCTCCAGTGTTACTTGGCCTTCTAACCACTCATCGACTATGTCGATCAAACTCACGGTCACTCCTTGCAAAGATAGTAGATCCAGGGTAGCTAGAATCAGGGTGACATTGCGGCGTTCAGTATCTATGGGATATGGTTCCCACATTCCCCTCAACGTGCGCAGGGTGATGGATGATTGGGAAGCAAAATTTGTGGCTCACCACCACTCCACATAACCTCTACAACAACGACTCTCCCATTATTGGCTAATGAAGAATATGCTTGCACAATTTCTCTAGAAACGTGACCCCACTCCCTCTCCATCTACCTCCAATGACTCAGATAGCTCGACCACTTAGGAAAATTCCTCAACCACACCAATCCTAAACCAGCAGGACTCTGCAAAGGACATCCAGCACACAGGACGTGTTGTTGCAGCTTCTACCTATGTGACGGCACAAGAGAATAAAGGTGAATTGGGAATGCAGACTGACAGCTAGCAGAAACAAATGTTGGTTCCTCCTCCCGCCACAGAGCTGCACCATGATCCTGAACCTTCTCTCTCGAGGGATAAAGATGACTACTTCATGACTTGCCCTATTTTCTAGGAACCTTGGCAAAAGTAGTAAGGACTATGGTCTTCATTCCCCTTCTCCTTTTGTTTCTCTTTTTGTTAGTTTGCTAGTTTATGATACAAATCTGTTAATTTTTATAGTATAAAATTGATATCCCACCTCAAGGGAAAGTTCATGACAGATGAAATAACTTCTAGTTTCTTCCCTCGCAAGTTTTGGACAAGTGTCACGAAAACTCTGTACATTTTTTCTGTATTTTAATATATTTTACTACTACTTACAAAAAAATATTAATGAAAATATGATATCATCACAAATAAGTTTGCTAATCATATGGTAGTACAAACTTATTATAATTCAATGGCTCCAAAGTATTCTCTCAACACCATTCAAACTGATTGATAATCCAAACACATATTTACAAAACTGGATGTAAATCGGAAAAGGAGAGATGAATACAGTTGCATGTGCTTTAGATTAGATACTATATCTTTAAGTCGTTTGATGTGTTCCTGAAATCTTGATGAAGAGGTGGTTCCTTCATAACCCTCTTCTTGATAGAACATTTTTCTTTTACCCTTATGTTGTAGAACATTTTTTATTTCCTGTCCAGAGGGGGTCGTTTGGTGTTTCTCAAAGCAATGCTCTAGATCATACCAGTGTGTTGGGATTTAATAGCATATATTCCGAAGGGCATTCTGACAAAAATCAAGAGCATTCTAACAAAAATTATGAAAAAATGCCTCTCCTTTCTCTGAACAGCAAGTAAATAGACAGAAGGCATACCATTAGTGAAATGGACTACCTTAGTTTTTCCCAAATCAAGGGGAAGTTGGGGAATCAAGAATCCCAAGCTATTTTGTAAATCATTGGTTGTCAAATCGCTATGGAGGATGGCAGAAAACCCAGAATCCTTGTGGGGGAGAGCAATGAGATCCAAATATTGTCCTTAGTCCTCCATAGAACAATGGTTAAGACAACCCATTAAAGCGCACAAAAATGGGTCGATAGGATACAAGGAATTTGTGCAAGCTTTTCCCCTTGTTGAAAATTGGGTATCCTGGAAGATAGGTAATGGAAGGAGAATGCATATAGGACAAGATCCATGGTCAGGATTAGGAGAGGATTATAAATTATCGTATCAGCTAATATCTCAGCTAATGGATAAGAAAATCAGAACTTTGGCAGATGCAAAATCTCAACACCTCCAATCAAGAGGAAGAACAAAGTGGAAAACATCTCAAGACCTAGGAATAATATGTCCAACAGTGATAGAATGGAATCACTATATAGCCAAGTTAGTTAACTATTTCATTCACTTGGAGGAGGAGATGGACAAGCTCATATGGACTAAGAATGGAAAAACTGGGAGCTTCTCTGCAAAACTGGGGTATGATGTTGCGATGGAGAGATAATAGGATGTCGCAGATCATTGGTGGTGGACGAATATATGGAAAATATCAGGACCTATGAAAAAAATCTTAACGCTATGGCTAGAAATGAGTAATAAACTACTCATGTGGGAAGTTCTGTTAAAGAGGGCTTTCTAGGGGCCCAGAGTATGCATGTTATGCAGAGCTGATAATGAGACGACATATCATATGTTCTTTTCATGTGCTTATGTAGGAACTGTATGGGAAAGAACCACTGGAAAACCGGATTGCTCATCGAACCCGAGAATGGACATGACGTTGGAACATATAATCAAGAACCGGTGGAATAATTATGTAACTACGAAGCCCTTCTTGCTCTCTTTGTCCTTACCACATGGAAAGCAGGGAATAGGGTGGTTTTTCAAAACACTTTGACTCCATCAGAGATAACACAAACGGTGCTTTTGCAGAAGATGATGGAACATCAAACAGAGCCTAAATCAACACCATAGAGACTAATAACAAATCCAGAAATTAACAAAACAATTCCTTGGGGTTTTTTTTTGTATGAAGCTAGCCAAGGAGAACCATCACTTGGAGGAGCAAGAGGAGTGGTGTATCTCAATGAAGAAGAAGAAAATATAAATAAAATTTTCCCCCAGATGAGCCTCAAATAACAAGGCAAAATTAACAGCACTCTCGGTATTTCTAAGGCTAGCTATGGATAAACAAATTAAGAATTTGCAGAATTTGCAACTATTCAGGGACTCTAAAATAGTCATAGATTGGGCTACTGGGAAAATGCATATCAACGCTCCGCACCTACAACACTTGTTGGAAGCAATCAAGGAGCAAATAACAGCTTTTGAGACAATTTCCTTTAACCATATTTACAAGGAGTTGAATACGGAAGCGGATAAGATTTCAAAATCGGCACTTGCATTCCCCCCCGATCTAATGGAGGTAAAGGAGATAAGCATTGAATAGATAGAAAATCAATATGTATGTTTATAATTAAAATGAGCATTGATGTCAGAAAAAAGCTGAAGTAAAGGGAGAATGATGAATTTCTTTTGTGAAAAATCAGAAAGCCTAATACTATGTAAAAAAACTGAAGGCTAAACATGGTTCTTTTGTTATGTATGC
>LPNX010777781.1:144070-215536 GCA_001517045.1 Pseudotsuga menziesii | reverse complement strand
ATATCTATCATCACCAACAAATATTTGTTTGGTGTTACATTCATGCATAGTAGAAAAGATGGCTTTATCCTTAGCCATATGATAAGATGCTCCAGAATCAGCGAGCCATTCATTTGAGATAGAAGAAGAAGATGCATTATAAGAGTAACCAGAAGCACAAAGTGCATGTCCATGAGTGTTAGATTCTAAAGATGAATCTAGTAGGATGTGATGCTTCTTCATTGCTGCTTCCAAGGTTGCCATCTTCTTAAAACATTTAGATTCATCATGATTATCTTTCCCACAAAAATTGCAATGACGCTCAGTCTTCTTTCCTTTTTGCTTGGATCCTTGTTGTTTGGCTTATTATTGCAAGAATTCTGTTTCTTGGGAGGCTTGGACTTTTCTTTCTGTTGGGAAAATAAGGATTTCCCAGATGTATCTGCATTGTTAATTATTCCAAGATGAATGAGCTTATCTTGCTCTCTAATTAAGGAATCACAAAAGGATTCAAGGCTAGGCTTTTGATATCTAGCTGCTGGCAAGGATTCTTTCATGGCGTAGAATGTAGATACAAAAACAAAATATGCAGGTCCAAGTTTGGAAAGAATATGATAAATACATTGTTTGTCTTCTTTCTTAATCTTGCATTCTGCACATAATAGTATAAGAGTTTTATACTTAGATAAATAGTCTTGAATGCATGAAAAATCATTGGGATTCAAGGAAATCAACTCATTCTCAAGTTGATGACCCTGAATTTCATTGTGTTTACCAAACACAGATTCCAACTTTTCCCAAGCTTTATCAAGTTCATCAATGTCAGATATGTGGAATCGCAAATCAATAGAGATTTCCATCCCAATCAATCCACGAGCTTCATCACATCTATTTGCCCATTTAATTTTCTTATCATCATCAGTCGGTTCTGTTTCTTTCCCTGAGGTTATCCTGAAAAGTCCCCTACTTCGCAGAACATCCTCCATACGAGATTTCCATGAGAAATAGTTATAACTTGTAAGTATAATATCACAAGGGGAGGCCATACTGTAAAATACTAGCTGAAAGAACAGAAACTAACTGTCTGGATGCAAAGAGCTCGAAAAAAATATGCGGTTTTTAAAAAAAACGGCACTTAAAACTGATTCCGGATGATGAAGTTATGCTTGATCAAAGGAAATGTTGAAGATGTCCCCAATAGTGACGTGGCAGATATTAACTTGACCAACTAAAAAAAGAACCCCCCTCTTCCAAAGATCAACCTTTGACAATCACTTTACAATAAAGTTGCTTTGAAGTGAATCACTTTTGTAGAATAAGTGAAGTTCACTTTTACAATAATGTACTTTTAAATAGTGGGGCAATAAATTAAAAGACTTAAGTGACTCACTTTTATTTTATTTTATTAATGTGAGATGAACTTTTACAATAAAGTAACTTGAAAATAAAAATTGCATGCACTAAAAGTAGCTTGATGAGACTTGAACTCAAGACTTATCAAGGTGAAAAACAACTTTGGACCAAGTGAGCTAAGTTTAAAAGGTACGTAAAAGTATAGAAAGAGGAAGGGGGCTCTTTTTTTTTTCTTTTTTTTCTTTTTTTACTCTTCTCTCTCGTTTTCCGTGCTTGCTTTCTTTTCCTGCAAATCACAAAAGAAACGAAAAACAAAAAACAAAAAAAAACTTTTTCCACACAATGGGGTTAGATCTTGGTTAGCTTACCCGGAAAGTCTACGTTTTCAAGTTTTCTCACTTTTTCTGATTTGCTGTGATCACACAAGGTGCATGGCAAAGAGCATACGTAGCCGAGAAGGCGAGAAAAAAACTTTCCCTTATTGTTTCTGATTCGCCGCGATCGCGCAAGGTGCACGGCAAAGAGCATACGCAGTCAGAGAAAACAACAGTCCGAGACTAAAAAATCAAATATCTAAGTATAAGACTGATAAAATATGAGAGATTTTTAAAAAAATAAAACAAATCCATCACTGTAACATTATACCTTCAGATTTGCCGAATGGATGTTTATGGAGCAAACGAAAATGGTTTTCGGTGAAACAAAAACTATTTCCCAATAGAAACGGCCCTTTGGATGCAATGTAACAACTCCCACAGGCCACAAATTCACAGATAATCCAGAACCAGAAACCCTTTCAAAGTTTCGGCAACACCGGTTCCAGATCTTGATCAAAACCGAAAGCGTCTCTTCATAAAAGTTTTGATACCATGTTAGGGTACACAGGGTACTCCCAAAGGACCGAATACCAAGAATAGATGCTTCACACAAACACATCACAGATCAATACACCAATTTTTGTCACGTGGTTAAAACCCTCGAGAGGGAAACAGTCCACGGCCCCAGCCAAATAGCTACTTGGAGCAATTTATTATGCAAAAGAAAGAAAGTTACATGAGCTTCTCATAATCGATCAACTAGCCAAGGACCCTCTATGCTCTTTAAATAGACATCATAGACCAATCGGGTGTTAAGCCACGGATCAATGGTAGGTATGATCTAAGAGAAGTTGAACCGTCGGATCACTCTATGTCTAGAACATATCGTGACCATCGGATTAGAATATTTACAAATGCATACTAATGCATACTAAAGAAACACACTTTTACCTAACAGATATATTACACAAGTTGATCTTAACTAACTCCTAAGTGTCTAAATATCCTAACAAAGGAAAAGCTCATGATAATGCAATTACAACTTGACATAAGGGAGTCCCAGGGAAATGGCCAGCATAAAGTTCAAGAGGAGTATGAAGCTCTTGCTCAAAGTCATGGAAGTACTATACAAAGGACTCTCAAACCTAAGAGAGGACTCACAACATGGGTACCAAATGCAAAGGGGAGCTAACTAGGACACCCATGTATAGGAAAGCTCTATCATTCACATAATATCACTTCTAACAGCAGCATGAAGGTTCTGTGATACCATGGAATGGGTTCGTACCTAAGGTTAAGATGGAAAGGTCATAAGGCAATGCATAAGTGCAAGCGGATGTGATATCCTAACCTATATGCCAGTTTAGACATAATACCTGTGATAGGAACGAACAGGTCGAAACCTCATAGAGAATGTACAAAAACTGGACCCTACATGACAACCATATTATTCCAAAACAACCCAAGATAGTCAATAAAGAATCCAAACTATAGGATATATGGAGGAATGATCATGACAACTACACCCAAAGGAAATAATGCGGTGAATGATGGGACATAAAAAGGAAAGTAAGGTGTAGACCCAACATTCACGCATCCACTACCACCCCCGTGAGGGTGACCACTAGTGTAAAAGACCGAGCGAAGGGAATAAAAATCCTCCATAAATGGAGTAGAGGATGGAATATGACCATTCCCAAATCTATGAGCATGGTAAGGGGTTGTGATGCCCCCAATTCTAACACCAGGGTCCGTACTAGGACCAAGGATGGGCGATAGGATACCAGGCATGCCGAAAATAAAAGGACCCGAACTCAAGAGAGCATAAATATACTCAAGTAACCATGATCCCAAAGGCCAAGTAGTGCACAAATAGCACACTCCTAAGAAAATCTATAGCCAAAATACAAGCAAACCAAGGGGAGGATATGTGAGCTCCCGAATGCAGCAAGTATGTCTCGCCTACAAGTGGCTTGAAACTCCCATACACTACAAGCGAAGGTACATAACCAATTATAGTGGCCCTCAACTTCAACGTATAAAGCAATTGTGTTGTCCAACCTATACCTGGCTGGGACACCCGCAGAATAACCCTTTCAAAGTACCCCCTCGATAACCTAGGTAAGGAAACTGAGGTCACCTCAATATAATCAATGCTCAGGCGGACAGTCGCAGGCGGGATTAACCGTATGGGCAGGGTAGAAAATCCCGAAACTCTCGAAAGAGCCCCCGGATACGAATACAATCCTAGAAATATCGCCGGTGCTACTCAGTTATGACTAGGGGTCATCCCAATCAATAACCGCTCACACTGCCTCATGCTTAACTCTCGTGTAAGAGGAGCATCCTGAGAAACACTACTTATATCAAGGATTTTACTATCTCACCTGGACAGACACATACATGTTTCGTTTAGTGGTCTTGGAGAATTTACTCACAATGAACTATTCCAAGACCCTAAAACCTAATCTTGTTGGTGCACCCTATAAAAGAAAAGAGTGTAATTCATTTTATTATGTATTGATTTTAGTTGGCTGTAATTACTCAAAGGGAAATGGTCGTGCAACTAGTGATATGAAGACTCGGCAATGAAATAAAAGTGCACACCATAACAAACAATGCTAAGTGCAATATTTGTCAAATGAAAAATAGGGTATGCCACTACATGAGATTCATAAATATATATTCCTTTCCGAATGCCGATGCAATCCTTCATATATGAAATTCTAAACACAACTCTCATCCAAGCAATCCAATGCAAGTACCTCCTCAAATCCATATCTAAGATGCAACTAAGAGTGCAACTACTTTGTACTTTTCAATATAAAAGAATGAAAAATGCAATAAAAGTCATCTAAAACTCTCAGTCTCCAAAGCAAGTATAAAAGACAAGCCCAACAAAACACCGAGACAAAAAGAGTAATGCACTAATGGCAAAACAAAAAGGATAAATGACTAAAACTACTTTCAAATAAAAATCAATGAAAAAGCGGTCTCTGGTCACAAAAGAAGCATCCAACAAACAGCATCAGACCCAAGGAAGACCCAACCACACTCACAACCCACCCAAGAACTTCCCACAACATCAAACTCACCAAAAGGGAGGATGTACGCGACTGTTTAAAGAACAATTACGTATATACGCGACTTTTGGCCAAAAAGATGCATATATACGTGGATTTTGGCCAAAAACCTGCGTGTATACACGACTTTTGGCCAAAAATCTGCGTATGTACGCAACTTTTGGCCAAAAACCTGCGTATACAGAGAAGACAGTGGTAAAAAGTAGGCTAAGGGTCAAACCAATAAATGGGAGTGTCAATGGATAAACATACTATAAAATGCAACACATAACCAAGGAGAAACAAAGAGCAAGTCAAGAATATCAAGCCCATTGTTGCCCCCAAACCCCAAAGAAGAACAAGGAACATCCCCAGTGGAGTCACCAATTCTATTACGAAGAGAAATTCCTATGGCTTGGGGTACCACAACAGACAGCTTGACTCCAGAAATCAATCCTTTCTAATATGCAATAGAAATTAAACATCTAACACTAAAGGATCAGACCTCGTACCTTATTCCGGACAGTTGAAGTAGATCCCCATTGAGCTTTCCAACTTCAGCTTGAATTGATAAATCACTTCCTCAACAACAAGTAAACAAGATAAGCATACTATATATGTGGGTGTTAGAGCTATTCTAGCATATATAATCAACAATGTATAAGCATTTGAAATCAACCATGGATAAAATATTCATTCAAACATACATTATAGGACAGAAAAAGATATTTCTATTAATATAAAATCAGAGATTACAATAGATACAACCTCTGTCGGCACGTCTGCGAATCGGAGAAACTGAATCCCCCACTTGGGCCTCCACCACCTCAATCCTCCATCTCTCGATAGCAAGCTCACAAGAAAAAGGCAAGCTTGGGAAGAACACAAAAGTGCTCCAAGGGACAAAAGGATGTAGACTCAAGCACAAGTTCCAGCAACAATGGACTATAGTTTCTTTGCTCTCAATTCCCTCATATGCCTTTAATGTACCAAAGAGTTCCTTATATAGCTTTTCAAAGGGGTAATGAAAGGTCGAATCCGAGCGATCTCAAGGCATAGGGAAGGCCAGGAGTCAAGTGAGTTGGATCCATGTCAAGGAAAACTCCAAAAGGATTTCGATTATGCATACATCCCGATGTATGCGGTTTTAGGGGTCAAACCCTCGTATATACGTAATTAAGGGTTTAAAAGTCGTGTGTATTAATTTTCACATGTCTTTAGGGATGGTCAAGGAAACATCAAAGGACAAAAAATGGTCCAAGGGGTCTAAGGAGTCTGCAGAGGGACAGAGGAAGGCCATACAAGTGTGATTCACCTGGAGTGGTAAAATCAGCTATAACAAACTAGGAATGGATAACTCAGACTTGGATTTTTTTAACTAGAAGAATATGAGGAATAACCAAAAATCCCTTCCATTTCATTGTTATCTCTCAATTATTTGATCCCTATCCACCCTAATCTAGCCACAAACTATGTAGATGTGCTAGTAACAAAGAAAAACAAAACAAAACCTTAAATCAAAAAGTTTTTTTTTTAAATTTAAATTGAGCACAAGGAAATCCTAAGGAATCGAATTTGTCAAACTAACAAGCTGAGAATAATTTCAAAGATTAGGTCAAAGAGATTTAGTCATGAATTTGAAGGAGTCAAATTCATAGAGTCATTTCTTGTTAGACAAGGAAAATTGTGACATTCATGCCCATAAAAATTTCGAACAAAACTGAAACTCACAAAGCATATATTTTGTATCTCTTCAAGAAGAAATGAAACTATATTAAAGAACTCTTAGAATTTTATCTTCATCACAAGGACAGAAAATTTTATTTTTTTTAAGCTTTAATAATAACTGATGGATTATAAGAAAGGATTCAAAAATATATACAAAAGGTGAGGTAGACAGGTGGTAAACTCAAATTTAATTAAAACATTCAAGCTATGAACAGTTAATCCATTTTGTATCAACAAGCCTACTTAGTGAAATAAATCATGCCAAAATCATTTTTTTACCTGTATGTTGGCAACCAAAATCCAATAGAGATTATGCACCAACGTTCACTATATAATATTTTAGCATTTCTTAATATCTCAGGCAAAGTTTTAACTGAAGAATAAACTTTCGCCATTACTCTATGTATTACTCTGTGTATCAATGACAGGTAAAAGTAAACAATGCCTTTGATCCCAACAACAAAGGTAGTAGTGACAGTAGAACTAGAAAGATTGACAGCATTAACTCCAAATTTGAAATACAGTGCAAAGGGTGTACGGGATGTGATGCCTTTGGATGTTAAATTGCATGATTTCTACAAGTGTAAGAGATCAATTATCTTTTTAATATTGAAGCCAAGCCCATCAAATAGAACTCAACCCAATGACATTAAAATTGAGGGAACAATATTCAATTTGGTGCAGGTCATTTAATGCAGATGTAACTGGTATGTTGCTTTTTTAACAATATGTTTGTTGTCTTAGCATTAAATGGTATGTAACAGGTTGAATATTGTTTACCTTAAAACTCAATCCAGGTTCAATAAATACTTAGATGTCTTATAATACTTTTTGTGCAACATCCCTGTTGCAACAGGATGAATATTGTTCACCTTAAAACTCAACTCAGGTTCAGTAAATATTTAGCCTCATTAAATGGTATGCACCCTACTGAATATTGTTCTCCTTAAAACTTGGAGCTGGCTAATCTCTACACCATTTGCACATTTTCAGTCAAGTTTGGCCCGAATAGGGCCACACTATTTGTTGTTGAAATGAGATTTTCATTGTTAAAATGGATTTAGGATTCTCGATTACCCTTGGGGCACCCAGATTATGTAATTCCAATCACTGAAAACTACCCTTTTAAACAATTTCCACCAGAGATGCAAATGGTAGAGTTTAGTTTACTGCTTAAAACTCAACCCAAGCTCAATAAATATCTAGATAGATGCTATTTAATATTTTTTTTTGGTAGTTTTAAAAGTCTTTTACACTGAAATGCTGAAAGACCACTACATCGTTTAAAAGACTTCACAATATATATGTGAAATGTATCCTAGGTAAAAATAAATCATCCAAGTAGCATAATTTCGTGGTATTGGCATTTCATGTACTGAAATTCTTAGAATATTATATTCTGTATAAGTGTAATACTTGTGACACTGATAGGGTTAATTTTAAAAACATATTTTAAAAAAATAAATTTTAATCATTCAACCATTAAAAAATAAATATCATTCCATTTCATAATTGGTAATTCAATTGAATTATTTGATATGGATATGTAGTAGTACATGCTTATTTATTTTCTTCTTAAAATAATTAAGGGTTTTCTATCTTGCACTCTACACTTGTTACACACACTTGTTACACTTGTATTAATCTTGTTGATCCATTCAAGCAAGTCCAAAATCTAAGATAATATCTAAATGTCTATCGATATAATTAACTAAAAATAGTTAATATGTTATTCTTCTAAATTTCCAAATGAGAACAAAAGTTTAATTTAAATGGGATCCATTTTTTTCCATAATATAATACAGAGATTATGAAGAGATGCACATATAAAACACATCTTTACATAAAAGGACAACCTTTCAAAACACTTACTATCACCACCAAAATAAACTCATAAATAATGCTTCCATATGCGCAAGTAGCATCATGTTAACGTTGATAGGCGTTTTTTCCTAAGGTGCGGTTTAAAATCACTGCTCCTTCTTTTGTTGTCACTCTAATCAATAGTAATTCACCATGTGTTAACTTGTTATTGGTTATATTTATTAGAATTTTGTGCATATTGCCCGCTCATTTGTCCAGCTCGTTAGAATTTGGGAGTGGCGACTGATAGCCCGCCTGATAGCGTGCACTGTACTCAGTCCGGAAATTCCTGGCAGGGAGGTTCGGAGTTTGAAATCAAAGTTTCAATCTATGCATTGAGCGGGTATTCAGAATGTGGATATGTCGTATTCCTTGAGCTTGGCTTCAATGGCGAACCTAAGAGGAAGGTATGGATTCGAAATGAATAGAAGTTCAAACGATATCATGTATGGATGAACTTTTGACATGGCTTCCATGGCTCGGTGACATGTAGATAATACAAATAGTTACAATTGAGGAGACGAATTAAGTGGCGGGTGAGAGACAGAGTTTGGGAGCAACTTATTTCTGTGAGGGTGCAAGGAGGGCCCAGAGTCATGTTAACGCTCTCATAGATGCAAATTATAACTTGAATAATGTTCAAGTTGAATTGTCCGGTCTATATAAAAAGGCATTAACCCATTGGAATACTCCAATTGAACATTTTCCAAGATGCCCTTGGAACTTTATTTGCTTTGGTTTTGCACTTCTTGTTCATCGTTGTTTCCTTGACTTTGTCGAGGAAATTCGTTGATAGTTGTAGCCTGTTTCTTTAGTTGAGTTTGGTGAATCTCATATAAAACACACATCCTTTAAAATCAAATGAATGCAATTAATAATTTTAATACTTTATGGAAAACAATCATATAAAACTTATTCTCAATGGATCAAATGGCAACTCAGGAATATTTCCTTTTCTTCAATGGTAGTAACCACTAGATTTCATTCTCATGTGGCAATTTGTATTTCCTTCCATTGGTTTGGTGAAACGTGTAACCTTTCATTATAACATGGCAGCTTCTTGATGTAAAATTTATCTTCCTGAGGACCGTTATACAATATGTACAACAACAATGTTTCTATCAAAATTACTAGCCAATATATAAATTTCCACCAAGTAGTCAAATAAACTCTTAAAAGTATTCATGCTTAAAAATTTGTTTGGCTTCTAAAATGAAGCCATAATTTAATCTTCCCTTTGATTTCGTTGTGGCATGATCTGATTTTTTACCGAGATACGACAAATTTTGGTAAGTAGTTTACAAATGGCGCTAATCTGTGGGTATATACATTAGTTGGTGCCTACCTATTTTGTGCAATTTCCTTGGCTGACGGCAAATTAAGTGAATGCTTTTAATACGCAATTTGTAAATGTGTTTTAGTCTGATGAGCTATTATCTTCATAAATGTCAATGCTACACCAAAACATGATTCATATAATCATAAAAATCTTGTGTAAAGTTAATCAACCCCTTTAAAACATACAAAGTATGAAAGAACATGCCACGTTTATGTAACTCGAAATTCTAGAAAATGGGAATGGTAACATTAAGTTGACTCCAAATTTCAAAATAAAACGAACACTTCCAAATTTCCAAATATTATTAATATACTAAGAATATTTTCCTTTTCTTCAGATCTGTATGGATAAATGAATAGTTTTGTGTTAAATTTGCCAAAACTTGGCTTTCAAGCAAAATAATCACAAGAAGAATTATATTTCCATTGGTCTTTTTCAACTAGTAAATTTTATCTAGCTTTACAAAGTTTCCAACATCAATTTCAAAAATTTTGCTTTATGATTTTACAACGTAGCTTTCAATTTTATTTTTTTGTTTGCAAATTTTGCAATTTTGATTTCAATATGTTGCATCCTTTGTTTCTAAACACAGTTTCTAAATTACATGGCTTCACTTCAAGCTAGTGCTATGGACATTGCTACTTGCAAATTTGATTTCAATATGTTGCATCATTAGTTTATGGACATAGTTTCTAAATCACATGTTTCTTGCAGCTCTTGTTAATCTTACTTTGATATTAGTGAGTAAAAGTCAAAGTCACATTCTAAAATAATGACTAACATAAAGTAATGATTAAAGGTATACCAAAAGAAACATATATAACTAACATAAAGTTATATTAAAAGTAAACCAAAAGGAAAATATAAACCTAGTCAAATTATTTTGAAGTTAGAAAAAGTCAATGTGTAATGATTTATAATTAGTTTCTATTTTATTCAACAAAGCATAATAATATTGTCACTTTATATATTTGCACTGCTAGGCATTATTTCTCTAGGTCGGGTTTGCGAACAATGTGCATCCTTCGTCGTCCCTCGACCCAAGCAACATATGCCACACATTACCCTCTTTCTTACGAATAAAATGTTGACATGTCATCCCTCCTTCAAATGGATTGTGGCCGTGTGTTCGTGTCTCCGTCCTCCTGATCTGCTCAGGTTGTCAGAGTGCTAATCAGTTCAAACTTCGGAGAGTTTCTCTCCTTCAGAATTCCAAATGGAATCGGTTGCTGAAAACTTAGAGATGTATACGAAGATTGTGAATGAAGATGAATAATGCAACTAAGATTTCCAATTAAACCCTGTGAGATTGTAATAATTCCTCTGATGTCAGATCACTTCTCCTCTGTAGTATCACATGAAAAGTGGAAAGTTCTTTTCTCTTTTTGGTGTTTCCAATCAGCTCCCACAAATGCTCCAATGAGGTTTCTAACATCTCTTGGAGATTTTGAAACATAGTTGTAATAGGTTCATAAACAATCTCATGGAGAACCCTCTCTGGGGTTATGAGAGGTCATGAAATACCTTTCCCTACATCCATTCCATGATGACCTATTTGAACCAAAACAACTCTATCTCTCTCTAACTTACTCCTATATGTATCAAGTTGATTGTGTTGCTCAGATCTTGTCTCTCGAGAACCCACACTTTGTGTGGGGGAGGACCTGACCTCTCTCCACTGTTTCGATAAATATATCAGGAAAACATTGTCTCTTTTTGGGCCATTAATTCTACCTAAGCTTCCATCCAAACTCCTAACCCGATTCCTCATTGTACCATCAAAATTTTACCTTGCCTTTCTGAGTTGTTACTTCTACCAAAACTTCCTTCTAGGATTCTTACCTGTTGTCCCTGTGCTATTGGAAAAATTCCCTAAAACATTTTATTAGTTTCACCCCTTTCATATATGAAGGAATCTCTATCATTTGACGATTGTCCCCTTCTATTTCCAGCCAACGTGCCTTGAGGAACCTACAAGTTATCATTCTATAAAATCCTCTGATATAGAGGGAGTTCCCTTCATTGTTTGAACCTATCCTGAGATGCACCTCCAACTACACCATTGTTACCATGGGAGACTTTCTCATTTAAATATGATGTATTCCAGTTAGCATGTGATACTTGGTCATTATTCCCTTGGAAACTTGGATGACTTCCAACTCAATATTCATAAATAGACAAACATATACACATACGATACCCTGCAATTTGCAAGGGGCCACGCCCGTAGTATTGTTTCCTAGCTACGTAGGAATAAGTAGTAAGGTTGGAATTATAATTAAGGTAGAGGTATGTGTGCTCGCCATACTCTGTGGTGCATAGACCTTTCAATCAGTCATTATTATTTGTCAACATAGATAAACAATCAATTACGAATATCTACAAATGCTGAAATGAAATCCTCAATTCTAAGGATTTAGAGATCATATTAAGAATATGCTTATAGAAACATAAATTATTTGATAGGTATGTTATACACAATGTCAGTCTGGTGAGCAATGTGAGTGAAGAAAACAATAATTTATCGTGTTGTTAATGGAGGTCCCACTTGTGCCAAAGTCAGAGAATGTTTTAGTTGCAGTAATGAAGTCACTGTATGTATATAATTCTCTTCCTGGGAAGCTAATATCAGGAGGAAGAGATATAATTCCATTGAAGAAACTTTGGGTAGCAATACCCTCAATAGATAAAAGAACAACACCAAATAGAATTTTATTGAAGATATCTGTAGTGACAAAGTCCCGAACATCTCCTCGACAGATAGCTACAACATAGAGGACAAGAGCAAGCCATAGAATAAACAAGCTCAGCCTCCTAACACTGTGATGAGTTCTCATATCACTCATCTTGTTGCCGCAGAAAAATGAAGAGAACCATGCTGGCCTATTGTAATATCCTCATTTTGACCCCTATTGCATTAAAATTGTACATGATGTAAATATCGCTATTAAACCATGGTGAGGAGCTCAAGTCCAAGGCCCCGCCATTGATTTAGTGTTTTATGTATTGGAAATTAAAATCGATGCCTATGGTTCTCGTGGTAGCCAAGAACAATATAAATTGAGACATCATGTAAATATGCAATTTAATAAAATACCCACAACTAGCTATGCAATGCAACAAGAGGTGGAGACATGATTTTCATAAGGAATAGGGAGGGAAACTATTCAAACCCTTGAGCCAATAGTGTTAATCCAAATGTCAATGAGAGAACCCATAAACTCTCAACTACCTATTTTGTCTTTTGCACCCAATCATTTAATTCTTCCAGAAGTTGGTTGATGCAGTTAATGCATTGGGAATGGAGAGGTATAGCAGTCAATTTTGTATTGGGGCAAGCTATGAATTTTGGAAAAAATGTATTTTTGCTTATGGGGCAAGAAAACACCCAAAAATGTGTGCCCATTCCATTCCTTACCAATGTTTTTCACTTCCTCGCACAGCTGGAGCTAGTTGGGGCATTTTCTTCACATTTTCCTGCAATTTCCTTCATTTTCCATGGTTGGATGGGAAGAGAGATTCACGATTTGGGGTTTATAGAGGTCATTTCTACCCCTACAATGCCCATAAACATTTTCCGAAAATCGAATTGCTCACCCAGGATTGATTTCCCCATCTACCATTTCGTTTTTTGTTCCCTAAATGTTTTTCTTCATACCCAGCACTTGTGTTTTCTATTATGTGCATCCTTGTTTTGGTATGAACTGTTAGGAGTGGAAGAGGACCAGAATTGTCTTGATAAACCTAGTTAAGAGAGGAACCTCACAAAATATCAAAAGGGGTTGGCTAATCTTCTATGCACACCTGAGAGAACACTGGAAGGAAAGGTATGGCCTAAGGGAGTGTGTAGAAGTGAAGGGAATACTTCCTTGTGTTGGGTTTGTAGGTATTGTGGAGGCCAAGCTAGATAGATATTGTATAGGTGTCCCTAGCTCTGTGGTTGAGCTCACTAACTTAGCAATTCTTCCTTTCCACTGCCTTAGCATCCTGATAAACCCAATTGTGGATTGGCTTGGCTGAACCTTGGTGTGTTTGGATGTGTGAGCCTGTTGTTCCCTTTTTCCTTGTGGAAAACATGCCCAGCTCATGGGTGGTAGTTGTGTTGAGATATCGATGATCACAACTAACCTATGTTTGGGTGGAACATTGCAGCGACATAGCTAGTTGCTCGGGGAAGCTCACTTTCAAGATAAGTGCTCTTTTGTAATACTTCTGCAATGTATTTGTTTTAAGAATTATTATGAATGTATTGAATGAGATTTATTTCTGTTATAGTTTACTACATTATGCATCTACATATGTCTTTTACTTTCAACACACTTTGTTTATGCTCATGGGGCTAGATGCCCGGTTAGATAGCGTATGTCACGTACCCATGCCCCAATATCATGTGGAATTAAACATTTCATCGAGAGCCTTTCATTAGAGGAAATTTGAGGCCTAAATGGGCCTCCTAAGGAAAATGATAAAATAATAGTTAAAATAATAAAATAATAGTTATTAATTTTGGAGGAAGAATGAAAAAAACTACTTTTTTTGTTCGTATTTTCAACATATCTCCCTATGTTTTTACTCAAATTTCGAGCGGGAGAGCTTGTTGGATGCGGAATTTAATTACGCATCCAACAAGTACCCACGCTACATAATTTTGATGGACCCCGCTACCCCAAAAATAAGAAATAACTGAAAAAAATGTGATGATGATGATGATGATGATGATGACATCATCATCATGTTTTTCCAGGTATTTCTTATTTTTGGGGTAGTGGAGTCCGTCAAAAGTATACACATAGGAAGAGCTCTGCTGCTGAAGGGCTTCCTATGAATGGAGAATGAAGATGGATGGATGATGAGCTAGAACATCCCGCGGCTCTCAAAACATGACAGTAAAACCAAACGTGAACGCGTGAGTCAAACTGGCATATGGTTCTGGTGTTTTCTTGTCCCTATAAGCAAAACATGGCATTCCAGAACTAGGTGCTATGCCCAATTCAAAATTTTCCCATACTCTTCCCCTTCCAAGCAATAAATACCTCAACCACCTTCTAGCAGAATAAAATGGTTGGGAATAAAGACAAGAAAGAGGTTAGTTGACAGTTCTGATGGGTTCTCCCCATGACACATGGATTTTCCCCAAACAGGCTCAAGGTTAACATTCCCCACCCCCTTATCCTTAGGAAAATCATGCCCCCATCTCATTATTCATTGCATTGACATAGTTGGATGTGGGTTTTTCATTAATTTGCATATTTCCATGATGTTCACAAACGTGCTTGACTTAGCACAGAAACCATAGGCATCAACCATGATCTCCTATATTCCAAACATCAATCCATGACAGGGCCTTGGCCTTGAGCTCCTTGTCATGATTCCATATAATATTTACATCATATACATTAATGCAACGAGGTCAAAATCAAGGTGTTACATTCCCCTCCCCCTTCAATAGCAATGTCCTCAGTGCTTTACAAAATTGAACAAAGTGCTACATTGGTATTGTCTCAGTGCTTCGCAGAATTGAACAAAAATGGATGTTCCAATCTCATGGTATCCTCCAGCTCCCACGTAGCCTCTTCAAGACCGTAGTGCTCCCATTGCACCTTTACCTGCCCTATGGCTCGGTTCCGGATCATTGTGACCTTCCTATCAAGGATACGCATTAGCTCGATTCGAAACTCTCCCTCGGGTTCCACCTGAATGACATCCCAATTTATCACATGGTTAGGATCATGTACATATTTCTTAAGCAAAGAAACATGAAAAACATTATGAGCTCTAGTGCTAGCAGGCAATGCAAGTCTATATGCATCTGGCCCTATTCTTTTAAGCACTTCAAACAGCCCACAATAGCTTGGTGACAGCTTTGCACAACTCCCAAGCCTCGAGGAACTCTTCTTTGCCCTCACTCTGAGGTAAACATGATCCCCAATACTAAACTCTCTATTCACCCTATGCTTATCGGCATAGCTTTTCTATCTGTCCTGGGCTGCTTTCAGATTCTACCTGATATTTACAACCTCTTGCTCCATATCCTTGGGAAATTATGGACCAAGCACAACCCTGTTCACTGGATTATCCCAAGTCACTAGTGTTCTACACCTCCTGCCATACAAATCTTCATACGGACACATCCCCAAGGATGCTTGTTGTCCATTCTTATAGGAAAAATCTACCAAGTGTAAATAATATTCCCAATTGGTTGGTTTGTCCATCACATACATGCGAAGCATGTCTTCCAACACTTGGTAAACTCTCTTTGTCTGCCCATCAGTCTGAGGATGGTAGGAAGTGCTGAAATTCAACTTTGTACCTGTTTGTGCCAGAAATTGTTTCTAAGGCCAGAGAAACAAGCCAACACACACTCAAGATAAAATTCAATAAAACAGATAAGGTTTAGGGTTTCTGCAATGTTTTAGTGGTTGTAAACTTTTGGAGAAATACAAGGAATGCATTCATGAGCGAAGTAATAACTAAATCATAAACAGAAGATGATAAAGATGCATAATATATCACACAAGATCCAATAGAAACACTATGCTGAGGTTCATTCATAAAAGACAAGCATCACCAGCAATACACATAAACCAGTAATGAATATATCAATTAAGAAACTAAACAAGTTCAATAATGAAGCCAACACAGAAAACTGAAGAGGAAAATGTCATATATCTCATAATTTCATCATCAAATGCATATAAGAGTCTTGGTACTTAACTCCTGAACAAGTCTGAAGACAAAAGCAGTCTGAAGACATCCTGTAGCTCCCAAAAATTGAACCCCTCTAATGACTTCTAAAACTCTCTAAATACTACTTTTACAAAAACAGTTAGGTATCAAAAACCCTAACTCTCTTCAACTACTCGATAGGATAAAGTAAAATTTAAAATATTACAAAATGTGAAATTTACCAAAAATAGTAAATCACTTAACTAATGAGTTTCTGAAAAAGATAACAAATAACTGAAATGAACAAGTGACTCATAGCTCTTTTGCTGCCTCAGCTAGCAGAGCAATGCCATATAATGCTTGAGTTTTCCTCTTAGCTTTCTTCTTCTCCTGCTCCAGGTTAGTTATCTTTTTGGTGAACTTCTTGTTTTCCTGCTGCAAGCTCTTTACTGTCTTTTCCAACTCTGTACAGTGAATGTCAGTAGTTATTTTTCTCTTGAGAACCTCTTTGGATACTGCTGTCAGCTCCTGGAAATGATTGTTGACATCCTATAATTCTTCTATAAGCCCTCTGTTAACCATCATCAACCCATCATTGACATCTTTCATGTATTTCATCTGCTGTTTATACTGCTGAATAATTTTCTGCAAACTTTCTATATCTATGTCAACTGACCTTACTGTCATGCTTTCTTGTTCAAAACTAGGGATTTCAGGTATGTTTGCATCCTTTATTAACAAGTCTGTAAAATCAGCAGGAATACTTGGTTCTTTCAAAATACCTGCTTCTCTAAGTATAATCTCATCTTCTTCTTCCCATTCTTGATTTTCAATAGAAGATACTTTAGCATTCTCTTCCTGTTGTTGCTTCAAAAGTTTATTTTTTATTTCAAGAATTATGGAAGACAATTCAGACTTTGGCTGCCTTAACTCTTTTACAGACTGTGACAATCCTTTTACCTTTGTAGGCCGAGAAGAAGAAGGTTTAGCAACTGATTTTCCTTTGTTTTTACTGTCCATTTTACCAATTTCTGTCTCTTCATTTGAGGTAGTATCAATCAAGACAGTTTCTTGTTTGGAATTCAGTTTTGGATTAAGTAACCTCTTCATATTCCATCTTAGTTTATTTGTTGGCCTGGTTTTAGGCCTCCAATATGGGGTTACAGTCCTTTTCTTCTTATTATTAGGTTTAGCTGCTTTGATCTCTGAAATGAAGAATTCTCCATAGGTTTCATGCTTGCCTTCTGCTTTATCAATGGGCTGATCTTCTTCTAGTAAATATCCCTCACCATCTGAGAGAATGGTGAGTGGAGTTCTCTGTTGGGTTTGAAAATCATCTTCAGGCATAGCAACCTTTTCTATAAAAGCAGCTCTAGCTTCCTTGGAAACTGCTGCTAGTATCAACTATTGCCTAGGGTGCAATTCTTCTTCTAAAAACAGTGAATATCTACCTGCAGGACCAGCTAAAAACACCTTGGGTTTTGTAATGTCCTCGGTTTTGACCCCGTTTGCATGATGTATATATTGTAATTAATCGTGGTGAGGAGCTCAAGGCGAAATCCCCACCATCGATTTGGTTTTGTATGTTTCGGCAATAGGGATAATTGTCGATGGTATGTCGTGCTATAAAGCACATTATAATTCGGCATCATGTAAACACTCACATCAAATAAACTAAAACCACAACCAGGTACGGCAATGCAACGTTGAATGAAAAGGGCATGGTTCCAAAGGATAAGGGGTGAGGGATGTCAAACTTTGGTTATGGGAAAAACCCATGTTTCACCACCTTTGTTGTTTTTCACCTTTTGTCTCATCCAACCTTGTCAACCTCTTTAATGCTCTGTTGGGTAGTTGGGAAGTTATGGCTGAGTGGCTGAGGGCATTTATTGCTAGAGAAAATGTGGGTAAAGAGGCAAGCCATTCCTCCATCTTCCCCACAACACCATTCTCCCTGGTCTGTTCACTCTCACGCGCAGAGGTCGGTTCATCTCCTCACGCGTCCGGTCTTCTATTCTCCTCACGCACTTCTCATCGCGCGTTGTCTCTGTGGCCAGTTCGTTTCCCCACATGGGTTGTTCATCTTCGTGCATGAGGGAAGCTGTGCACTCTCACACAGGAGAGGAGGTCTTGCTCATCCTCACGCACAGGCAGTGGATCTGTTGGATCTCACGCAGCCAAGAGGGGAGCTGCTCACCTGTGGTCGTTCACGTTTTCCATAGAGTGGAATTGGGTATGTTTTCCCTTGCGTTTTGTGGTCTGGTGTAAGTTTCCTCACGCACAGACCGTTAGAGTCATTTTTCCCATGTGGTGAGCCGTGCCCACTGAAATTCATTTTGGGACTGTTGTCTTCCCCGCGTGCTTTGTTGGCTGTGGTGTCCAAATTTGTTTTGGGCCACTGTGGATTGCCAATCTATGGCTATTTTCTCCTCTGTCCATGTTGGGAGATGGCTCATCCTTCATTTGGGACTGTGCATAGTTGCTATCGTTTCCATTGTGGAATTGGGTTGCTGATTTACCCTGGTTTTGGGTTGTTGTTGAGTTTTTTTGGCCACGTGAGGGCCAAGAACAACTCTGTACTGTCTGTTGGACGTCAACTGTGGTTCATCTTCTGTTTGGGATTATCCCCGGTTGCCCTTGCTTCTTCACAGGAGCTGTGAAGGGATTGTTGCTGCGTGTATGCAGTGGTTGGCCTTTGGGCTGCGTTGGCTTGGCTGATTTGTGGACAGCTTGATAAACCCAACGGTGCTTTCCCGTTGTTTTGTGTCCCCTTGGCTATGTGTAAGCCTGCAATTGTCCCTTAGTCCTTGAGGAATCATGCCCAGCTCGGGGGTGGCAGCGTTGCTGAGAGATTGATGAGCAAGCTAGCCTATGGTTGGGTGGAACGTTGCAGCGACGTAGCTGGTTGCGGGTGAAGTCTTCATCAACAGATAAGTGTTGCTGCTAATTCATCTCTGCAATTTATATCTATTGTATATGGAATTATGATGAATATGTTTATGCTGCAAATGTATGTGTGTTGCTTCCGCTGAATGTTGATTCATTCTTCATCTGTGTATGCTTGTAAGTTTTAATTCCAGCATTGATTTCTTGGATTTATGTCCATGGGGCGGCTTGCCTAGTCGTGTTTGATTTCCGTCGCGTCCTCTTCGCCAGTCGCAGGCATGGGGACGTGACAGTATGGTATCAGAGCTTGGATTGCAGCAATGGGCCTCTATGGGCCAAGAAAGAGCCGCTGATAGAGGGCAGAATTACCCTCTATGTCCAGCAGAACAACAGTGAGCAGACGAACTCAGAAAAATGGTCTAAGTGTTAAGCGGTCGGATCATTGGAGGAAATGGAATTCCTCCGTTGCGGAAGGACTGGAAAAGTTAACTTCCGTTGTTGCGGAAGGATTGTTGAAGTCTCCCATCCGCCGTTGCGGGCGGTGAAGCGATTCCTCATCCGACTCGAAATCCGTCCGATCGCCGACGCCACAGAAAGATTTAAAATTTGGCTAAGTGTTGGAGAAATCGGAAGGGAGAGTTGTCCGACGTCCGACGTTACAAGAGTCCGCCGACGTCCGACTGTCAAGTGGTTCTAAGTGCCAAATCGGAAGAGTCAGCGAAGTGGGCATTCGCCGTTGCGGGCGAACTGGTGAAGTTTTTCATCCGCCGTTGCGGAAGCCCAAACGGTTAAGTCTTCCGACTGGAAAGAAAATCGTGGAAATCCCTAAGTAAAAAAGGCGGCAAATTGGAAGAGGAATCGTTTTGACAGTCGACGTTGCGGAAGCTAAAACACCAAAGCGTCCGATGTGAAAGTCCACCGACGTCCGACGAAAGTGCTAAATCGAAAGGGAAATTGGTCCGACGTCCGCCGTTGCGGAAGCCAAAGACATCCGACAGCCGACGTCGATGACAGTCAAAAATAAGTTCGCAAATCGAAAGAGAAAGCATTCCGAGCAGCTGACGTTGCGGAAGGTTGGAGCTTCCAAGGAGCCGACGTTGCGAAAGGTTTGGAGCTTCCAGGAGCCGATTCTGCGGCTACGAGATTGGTTTGAGAGCCGATTCAGCGGACGTGATGATGCTCCCGAGAGCCGATTCAGCGGACGGGATAAGGGTCCCGAGAGCCGATTCTGTGGCTGTTTTTCAGTGAATTTTAGGGCTGAAAAGGAGAAAAATGGCAGCGAGCTAATGCGCCAGATTGCGCGAAAATCATGTTTTACAAGAAAAAAAAAAAAAAAAAAAACGCCACAAGGGGGCAAGCCCCCTTGACCCCCATCGTCCCTCTGAGACAGTCATTCTTGTGAAAAGAAGATTCTATGTTTGGGAAAATTAGTAAAACCCAAATCCATAAAAGATGAATGGTGTATCGGAAATGAGATCCGTAAGTTACTGAGTGGCTGAAGTTAGCAACCAAAATACAGCTGTGTGTAAAATGCAAAGATTTGGTGAAAATCTTCATTCTTGGAAGTGGTGTGGTTTTCACATCCGAGATCGGAATGAAGCGTGTGAATAGGCGTTGGAAATATTATCCAGCAAGGAGCAAGGATAAGTGACCAGAATCTAAGCATGGAGCAGCAAAGTGCTAATGATGACCTTTGTTAGAAAATGGACAAATCTGGACAGTTGCATGCCCATGGGCAGCAAGGACTATGAAGTCAACCAGCTGCTGTGTGGAAAAGGAATTCCATGAGAAGATGAGGGACTTGAAAGGGATGTTTTCTTAAAACCATGTCTTGCTGATTATAACTACATTTCCTAAGTATATAGCTGAAATGTAGGAGAATATGTATTGCATGCATAGGATATTGCATGTTGGTAATAATATTGGGAATTATATATATTTATAATGTACCACTAATGATAATCATTGTTTTGATGTTGGCGTTAGTGGACAAACCAACGATGACATGGACTCGGATGAATATGTTGCTGATGCTGATGAATGAGACCAGCAACCCTATGGAGAAGGGATAAGGAAACGAGTCCATAACAAAAGTTGGTGAGCAAATTCTGCAATCTCCTGCAAAGGACCAACTAAAGTGGTCATGGCAAGGGCGTAAGTAAGACCCATGTAGGTAAGAGTTTGCTTATGACAAATTCCATGGAATCAGGTATGTTTTCCCTTGCGTTTTGTGGTCTGGTGTAAGTTTCCTCACACATAGACCGTTAGAGTCATTTTTCCCATGTGGTGAGCCGTGCCCACTAAAATTCGTTTTGGGACTGTTGTCTTCCCCGCGTGCTTTGTTGGCTGTGGTGTCCAAATTTGTTTTGGGCCACTGTGGATTGCCAATCTGTGGTTGTTTTCTCCTCTGTCCATGTTGGGAGATGGCTCATCCTTCGATTGGGACTGTGCATAGTTGCTATCGTTTCCATTATGGAATTGGGTTGCTGATTTAACCTGGTTTTGGGTTGCTGTTGAGTTGTTTTGGCCACGTGAGGGCCAAGAACAACTCTGTGCTGTCTGTTGGACATCAGCTGTGGTTCTTCTTCTGTTTGGGATTATCCCTGGTTTCCCTTGCTTCTTCACAGGAGCTGTGAAGGGATTGTTGTTGCGTGTATGCAGTGGTTGGCCTTTGGGCTGCGTTGGCTTGGCTGATTTGTGGACAGCCTGATAAACCCAACAGTGCTTGCCCGTTGTTTTGTGTCCCCTTGGCTATGTGTAAGCCTGCAATTGTCCCTTAGTCCTTGAGGAATCATGCCCAGCTCAGGGGTGGCAGCATTGCTGAGAGATTGATGAGAAAGCTGGCCTATGGTTGGGTGGAACGTTGCAGCGAGGTAGCTGGTTGCGGGTGAAGTCTTCATCAATAGATAAGTGTTGCTGCTAATTCATCTCTGCAATTTATATCTATTGTATATGGAATTATGATGAATATGTTTATGCTGGAAATGTATGTGTGTTGCTTCCGCTGAATGTTGATTCATTCTGCATCTGTGTATGCTTGTAAGTTTTAATTCCAGCATTGATTTCTTGGATTTATGTCCATGGGGCGGCTTGCACGGTCGTGTTTGATGTCCATCATGTCCTCTTCGCCGGTCACAGGCATGGGGACATGACAGGTTTACTGTCAACCTCCACATGCTCTGCTGCCTTCTCAACTTCAACATCCTCCTTGTCTTCAAGTTTATCTTTTTGACCTAGTTTCCTCATCATTACCTTCCCTTTATCTGCTTGCCTCATAGGCTGCTCATCTTCTTGTTTTACATGGAAACCTGACCAAAAAAGAAAGAAGTCCCAACTTTTACCTTCATGCTGCAAAACAGTGTTAATAATCAACTTAATTAGCCCATGATGAAAGATGGGCTGAGAGAAATGGTCCATATGCCCTTTGACCCTGCTAGCCATTTTTTGCAAGCTCTTCAATAGGAAAAATGGAAGGTTCATCTTGGACTGTCCCACCATATGTTGCAAAAACCTGAAGTGATACTTAAACACATAAGCATACCTTCCCTCGCAAGTAATATAACTCTGCAAAATTCTGATTGGTTCAACCCATTCCTTTCTGAAATTTTGAATAAGAATGCCTTTATTCCAGTCAGGAGTGACATTTGGTAATAGGTATCTCAGAGGATCAAAGGTAAAAGGAAATTTCTTAAACCATAATTCGCCTTCATTCTTAACCCCTGTGGCTTCTGCAATTAGTTCTACTGTCAGCCTGAACTTAAGGGTATCAAAGGTCACCATGTCATCTTTTAAACACTGTGCAAACTTACAAGAAACTTCAGCATTATACCTATTTATTATTTTGAAGAATTCAAGCCAACCAGCCTGTTGGAATAATTCAACACATCTAGGAAGTTTTTCAATCCAACCTACATCAGTAGGTTCAGCTCTGTTAATTTTACCACTCTTACCAGTCTTACCCATTTTTTCTTCAGAAACTAGAAACTGTCTGGCTTCTTGGGTTCAATAGATGATCTAATAATTGATTTTCTGTCTCTCGAACCTCTCAGGTTTCAATGAGCAATACCTTATGACTTTCTTGACTGATCCATTTGTTTGCTTGATACAGGCTAGGTTCTTCACTATCACTAATAATTGTTATTCCATTTAATTATTCCAATGACTGTCCACCTCCAGCATATAGAATGAACCTGTGAATTAGTACTCATAACCTGCCAGCATTATATATAAACAATCTCTTCACAAAAGAGTTTTACATGAAGAATCCCAACTGTCAACTTTTTAGACTAAATGCAGACTGTTTATAGGTTAGATGAGAAGATTTATAGAGTAGAACAATCTTAAACTTAGTCCATTTCAGCTCAGTAATCTCAGGTATCAAATTGACAGTAGATCTTCCTCTGGTCTCAAACCTTTAGCTCTTCGCTGCTTCTTTTGGCTTTCAAAAACAATAAGCTTTAAAACCTAAAAAAATTAGGTCTTTAGGCTATCTAGGTTTTTAAACTGTGTCAAATGTACATTTCCTTCATCTCATGTTGTACCAGCCGCAGTATTAAATTTGAACCATCATAACATACATTGTATTTCAACCTAGCCTCTTGTAAACTTCAACAAATGCATAGTCCAATATAAGGCTAAATTTTAGTCCTCCACTTAATAGAACATCTTAACATGTCTCAGGCAGCTATTTCTTTGGATGAAATTTCATTTAATAGCACAATTTAACCTTTCCCTTGATCAATTTTGCTAAAACGAACCCCACCGAAAAAGCCCCAAATTTTCAGCTATATTGGCTTATCGTGGAATACCTTTTAATTGATCGACTACAGTGGTTTAAAATCATGACCTGAGTGGTTAAGTTGTTCACCTCGAATGTACAGGTGTCCTTCAGGATGCAATTTGACTGCAGACAGCAAAATCATGAAGCCCTAACTTCTCGTGACTCCATAAAACCTCACTTTGTCTCCCAATGAGCATATCCGGCTTTTTAGTGATTATGATTACTCCACTAAGTCCTTCTTCTTCGAATGTGCATGCAAATGACAACTCATCTCACATTAAACTCAAACCACGCTGCTACCTGTCAAAATGAATTGCATTTGGGCTCACGATGACCATGATTGCCTCACAACGTGGAACCACCTGTTCTTATGATAATTCTTTAGCCCACATGTAGTAAACACTCCACAATACGTGATTAGTCACTCAACATTTAAGAAAATGCCAAACTTTTGCTAAAAAATCGGAAGAAATGAAGATTGCAATATTCTTGTAGCGCGCCTTTGTAAATTTCGAGCTCCAACGCTACAAGAATAATTTTAGTGCTATGTTCTCGCTGTTTTTCAGCTTTTTGTCATTTTGCATGCAGTTTAAAAGCTGTTTGAACTATGAGCTATACTCAAGATGCTATTTGTGACCACATCATTCAATAATATGACCTTTTAAAACCCTTTAAGACCTAAGGGAGGAAAAAACAAAATAACTCTAAAGGAAAAAAAACTTAAAAATTAAAGTAATTACCCAAAAGCTCCTATAGTAATTGAAAAGATAAAGTCAAAGAAATAACAAAACTTGATCAAAAAGGTAATCGAACATGAAATGGTAAGAAACAAATTCCTGACATAACATCTGGCTCCAGCTGCGGGATGAAGTCCTCCCTGTGAGGCTTCAAGAACCTGTAGACCAGTGCCTTCTGTCTTCTATCTACCTGTCTGCAAAACTTCCATTGGGCTATGGAGTCTTTATTATACTTCACTCACACCGGTATGTACAATGACAAGTGAAAATGCTCTTATAAACTATAGAAATTCTTGAGGAATCGCCCATTAAGAGGGCTGGACAACTCCTCACCTTCCAAGGACTGCAAGATAAAAGTATTGTTCTCTAAAACTTTTGATACCAGAAAAGGGCCAAACCAAAGATTGTCAAACTTACCATGCTTACCCTTTTCTTATTTTCTTACATCCCACCTTAGAACCATCTCACCCACTGAGAAACTATTTTCTTTGATGTTCCTGTCAAACCTGTTTTTAATCTTGGCTCTGTACAGCTGTGCTTTTTCATCCACCTTCTCTCTACTTTGTTGTAACTCTATCATTTCAAATATTCTCCTCTGCATATCATTTGGCTCCTCTTGAGAATTCTGGAGAAACTTCATCATTGGGATCCCCAATTGAACAGGGAAAACTGCTTCTGTACCATAAACCAACTGAAAAGGAGAAGTCCCAATGGCCTGCTTCACTGTGATCCTTTCTGCCAATAATGCATATTTCAGCATTGAATCCCAAGACCTTTTGTTATGCTTGAGCAGTTTCTTGATGCTCTGAATGATGTTCTTGTTAGAGGATTCAGCCTGACCATTTCCCTACGGGTAATAGGGGGTTGAATGCTTCAATATGATGCCATTTCTTTCACAAAAGTTCACCATTGCTCGGGATTTAAAATCCTTTGCATTGTCTGTTATTAATCTCTGTGGACATCCAAACCGGCTCAGGATATTTTCTTCAATGAAATCCATGATTACCTTATCTGTAGCATTCCTTGTAGGAATGGCTTCCACCCATTTTGTGAAAAAATCTGTTGAGGTGAGAATCCAGTGATGCTGTCCTGAAGATGCTGGATTTATTTCTCCAATAAAGTCCAGACCCCATTGCTGAAAAGGGGCATTGACTGCAATAGGTTTCAAAGGCAAAGACAATAATTTATGCTTACCAGCAAATTTCTGACAAGGAATGTAGGCTCTTACCTGCTGGTAAACATCTGTGAACAAGGATGGCCAATAATATCCAGCTCGTAAATTCTGTAAGCTGTTGCTTTCCAATACTTATGCCCTCCACAGGAACCTTCATGGGATTCTGAGATCACTTCTCCTATTTCAGATTGGTCCAAACATCTGAGCAAGATACTCCCTGGATCCTTCCAGAACAATTGATCTTCTACCAAACAATACTTAGTAGCTTTGAGTTTCAAAGATCTGGCAGCCTTCCTGTCCAAATGCTCAGGACATTGCAGAAATAACAGAAAATGAACAATGTCTGCATACCAGGCTGATGATGAATACAAGTCCATGATCTTTTCTTTTTCCATAAGTACTTGAGCTTCTTCAGGCACTGATTCTTCAGCCATGACATGCAATCCCAGAGCCTGACAATTTGATTCAGCCAGCAGCTTGGCTAAACCTTGTCCCTTAACAAGTTTGGTGGGTCTGATTTCCACATCATACTCCATAATCTTTGCAATCCACCTGCCTCTTTTACCCTCACTATCAGGCTGTGTTAAGACATCTTTTACCGCAGCATTTGGAACAAATGAAATAAATTTTGAGTGCAGGACATAAATTCTGAAAAATTTTAAAGCCTTCACCAGAGCATAAGCTTGCTTTTCCAATATACTGTACTTCAGCTCAGAATCCCTAAGAGTTTTACTGAAAAAGGCAATAGGCTGTTCCAATCCTTCTTTATTTTTCTAAAGTAAGACTGCTGCAAATGTGTCTTCTGATGCAAATGAAAAAGTAAGAAATTCTTTGGTAAAATCAGGACTTACCAATACAGGTGCTTCAGTAAGAGCTACCTTGATTTTCTCAAATGCAGCCTTTGCCTCAACAGTCCACCTGACTTCCTGGTCCTTCTTCAGCATGGCTGTGATGTGTTTAATAGTCTCAGCAAAATTGGGAATGAACCACCGCAGAAAATTAATTTTTCCAATGAATGATTGAACATCCTTTTTTCTCCTGGGTAAACTAATCTTCAGTATAGATTTCACTCTTTCAGGATCTATTCTGATACCATCAGCAGACACAAGGTGACCAAGTAGTTTACCTTCTTGCACAGCAAAATGTGACTTTTTGGGATTTAGGGAAAGGCCAAATTTTCTACATTTTTGGAAGGTCTGCCTTAAATGCTTCAGATGCTCATCATCTGACTGTGAAAAAACAGTAATATCATCCAAATAAATGACCACAAACTTATCTTTTTCTCCAACAAAGGCAATGTCCATTTCTCTGTGAAATGTTGTTCCAGCATTCATCAGGCCAAAAGGCATCTTGTCATACATGAATGTCCCCCAGGGGGTTGTAAAGGTTGTCTTTTCCTTGTCATCAGGGTGCATAGCAATCTGATTGTACCCTGAGAAACCATCTACCATAGAGATCCTTTGTGCTCCAACCACTTGCTGCAATACCTGTTCAATCTTAGGAAGAGGATAGTTGTCTTTCAATGAAGATCTGTTCAGATTTATGAAGTCAACACATAACCTTATTTATCCATTCTTTTTTCTGACAGAGACCAAATTAGCAACCCAGGAAGAATACCTAAGAGGCACTATTATCTTTGCATCCAACATCTTTTTCACTTCTTTTTCAATTACAAGAAACAAAGCTGGATTGATCCTTCTCAGTTTCTGACGAAATGGTTTAACATTTGGCTTTAAAGGCACCTTATGTTGTATGATTCCTGTATCATAAGTTCTTAGTTCCTAATAAGACCATGCAAAGAAATCTACATGCTCCTTTAACAGTTTTATATATCTATTTCTTTGTTCAGCTGTGAATGATTTTGAAATTTTGACCATTCTAGGATGTTCAGCTGAACCAATGTTGCAGTCCATTACACTCTCTTCTGAAGACTGAACAACAAGTTTTGAAGGTGTATCATCTTTTGTGAATATTCTCTCCAGAGGTACCAAACCTTTAGGAATGAAATTACTCTTCAATTCAATGATCTTATGACCTGCTATCTCTTCTGCAGCAATTTCATCCAGCTGTTCTCCTTCATCATCCTCATCCTGATCAATTAAGGAATTTGAAAACTCATCTGTAAGTTCAATAAACCTTTTAATATCAGTATCATCTTCAAATACTCTTCACTGTTTTACATTATTAGGTACAGAAGGTCTGTACCTTATTTCAATTGGATACCTCAACTGAGTAGTCTTAGGAATTCTGAAGTGTGTGGCAGCTAAAGCCAATGAATCTGCAGTCTGGTTGTAATCCCTGGGAATATAGGTAATATTAAAAGCTACAAAATAGTTTTCAAGCATGTCCCATACCTCATTCCGGTAAAGCTTCAACAAACCCTGCTTCACTTGATAGTTTTTCTTCACTTGCTGAACAACTAGTTCGGAGTCGCCAAATGAAACAATCTGCTGAATGCCTAATTCTTTATCAGCCTTTAATCCCAGTAGCAAAGCCTCATACTCAGCAATATTATTTGTAGTAACAAATTCCAACTTGTACATGAGCCTCACTGTTTCACCTCCAAGAGATTTGAGAAGAACTCCAGCTCCAGCACCCTCTTTGCATGAGGATCCATCAAAATACAATTTCCACAGTGCATTTTCTTCATTGTTACTGTGTTTTACTGGCTGTTCTTTTTCCACTTGTAACAGACCAGCAGAATTATCCTCATCACTGAAATTTAACATGCAAGTTCCCAGGTCTTTGTCAACAGCATATAGGGGATGATTAGTGGGGTTTTTATCATCTGTGACTATGTAAGCAAACTGCAGCTCTCTGTACAATCTTCTATTTTCTCCACCAAACACAGGAATGGTGGCATAAGAGAGGTCCATCTGTAAGGTTCCCCCAACCTTCTTAGCCCATGACCTAGAAAGAAGTAAGCCAAACTTTGGTGTAATGTCAGCTACTACAACATCCATTATCACACTTTTCATGGGAAACTGAGATAGGCTGACAACCATGTCCTTTATTACTCCAAGGCACTTCACAGCTCGGGAGTCAAAGGAATATAGATCATGGTAAGGTTTGGTGATACTGAGACCCAGGGCTTCCATCACAGCTTTTGGCATCAAATTGTGGGAGGCTCTTGAATCTAAAAGGCAATTGTGCATAATTTGATCATGTACAGTCAAGGTGACATAAAAAGGGGGTGAAGCACCAGCCTCATTTTTAGTTTTTTCAGCTAGGGATGATCCAATGAAGATTCTAGGGTTTTCTTCTTGCGAATTAACTGTATCTGAAACAGGCTGATTACTGGGTACATTCATCACTTTCAGGACTATTTCTTTATATGAAGGATTCTTTATTAACTCATTCAAAGGTACAGGGATCTTTAACCTCCCTAGTTCATTCTCCAAACTAAAATTCTGGATAGATTTTTTTACCTCTTCAATTTCAGCATTCTTCTTTGATTTTTCTGCAGATTGCTTCTTCTCTATGACAGGATCAGGTACTTGTTTAGCAGGAACATCTACAGCAGGAACATTTGATTTCTTCTTCGGGGCTTGGACCACTTGTTTTGGGCCTGATCTGAGATTTATAGTCTTCTTAGGTCCACTCTGATGAACAGCAGCAGTTACAGCAGTATTTTCCAAGCCTAAATCATCTTCAGTTTCAAACATGTCAGCATCGTAGTATTCTGAATTCAAAAAATATTCTTCAGTAAAAAAACCTGTAGACAATCCATCTCCAAAGTGGTTCATATCTTGATCAGTCTCAGTCTCTTCAAAGACCAGTTGTTCATCAACTTCTTTATCATCAGCTACATTGTTCTAAAGAGGTGGGGGCACTCTTTGATCCTCATTCTCCCTCCTTTCTCGCTGGATATCATTGTTCCTGCGCTCTCTTGGTATAAATCTGGGAGCAAATTGCCTTCTGAACTGATTCTGGTTATTTGGATTCCTTTCAGCTTCTGGAGCAGGCTTGCCAGAATTCTTTTCAAGCTCTAGTTTATTCATTTTGGCAGTGAGAATCTTCACTAGCTTAGCCATCTCATCTATCTTGGCTTCAGCAGACTGAGGAGTAGCACTTCCTGAAACAAATTCCTTCTTTCCTTTTCTTTCATAAAGCTACTAGGCTGTTTCTTTCTTAAGTCTGTTTGAAGCCAGCAAATTGGACTCTACCTCCAATGCTGCATCTTGCATGTTCAGCAAGGTGATAGGTCTTCTTTCTCTCAGCAATAAAGAAAATTCGTGATCAAAGGCATTCGCATAGGTAAGTTTAGCTGATGTTTCAGTAGGCTTAATTTCTACTGGAATTTTACTATACATTTTGTTAAATCTTTTGGAAAAATCTGCAACAGTCTCCTCTTTTTTCCTTCTGAGAGCTCCAAACTCAGTTATATAATAGGTGTGGTCCTTTGTGTCTCCCCATTGCCTCATGAAAAGATCATGGAGCTCTTCAATTATAGTGATTGAGTTGGTAGGCAACTCTCTGAACCACTTCCTTACATCCCCATCAAGGATCTAAACAAATACCCTCATCCATACATCTTTGATCTCAATGTTTTGATTGTCAGAATAACATAGGAAAGCCTCCCAATGTTCCTCAGCAGTGGTTTCCCCCTGTCCATTGAACCTAGGCATATACTTTTGGTAATCACCTCCAGGAAATGCATGTAAAGGCTGAGGTAAGACTAATGGTGCATACCTGGCTGCAACCATCCGGTCCATCATATCCATGGGAGGGTTTTGGGCTGCCATCTTTGGACTGACTGTCTTTGCAAATGAAGAAGCTTGACTAGAACCTGACTGCCACGAACTTTTACCTAATTTCAGTTGAAAAAGAGGTATTTTACCAGGAGAGGCAGCTTTCAATTTTCTAAAGGATTGAGGATTTGGAAAGATTTGAAAAGAGCTATCAGGTATAGTAGGCTTGATCCAAGGTGAGGTTTCAGCTGAATGTAATGAAGCACCCAACTGGTCAGGGTCACAGAGGGCTGATAAAGATTGAGACCTTCGGAGTTTTCTTGTTGTTTTCAATATTTGTTCGGGGTCTGAAACCCCTGAATGTAACGGTGAAGTAGGTCTGCTCCTGGTTCCCACTCCTCTAGAAGCCACTATGACAACTTTGGTGAAAAATTAGCCTTCAAAAAGTGTTGGTTTAAGTCCACCTATTAAACCAGTAAAATAGATGAGTATCCCAGGGAAGATATGCTTCAGCTTCGTCCTCGGCAACGGCGCCAAAGATGTTTGTGCCAGAAATTGTTTCTAAGGCCAGAGAAACAATCCAACACACACTCAAGATAAAATTCAATAAAACAGATAAGGTTTAGGGTTTCTGCAATGTTTTAGTGGTTGTAAACTTTTGGAGAAAGACAGGGAATGCATTCATGAGTGAAGTAATAACTAAATCATAAACAGAATATGATAAAGATGCATAATATATCACACAAGATCCAACAAAAACACTATGTTAAGGTTCATTCATAAAACACAAGCATCACCAGCAAATACACATAAACCAGTAATGAATATATCAATTAAGAAACTAAACAAGTTCAATAATGAAGCCAACACAGAAAACTGAAGGGGAAAATGTCATATATCTCATAATTTCATCATCAAATGCATATAAGAGTCTTGGTACTTAACTCCTGAACAAGTCTAAAGACAAAAGCAGTCTGAAGACCTCATGTAGCTCCCAAAATTCAAACCCCTCTAATGACTTCTAAAACTCTCTAAATACTACTTTTACAAAAACAATTAGGTATCAAAAACCCTAACTCTCTTCAACTACTCGATAGGATAAAGTAAAATTTAAAATATTACAAAATGTGAAATTTACCAAAAATAGTAAATCACTTAACTAATGAGTTTCTGAAAAAAGATAACAAATAACTGAAATGAACAAGTGACTCATAGCTCTTTTGTTGCCTCAGCTAGCAGAGCAACGCCATCTAATGCTCGAGTTTTCCTCTTAGCTTTCTTCTTCTCCTGCTCCAGGTTAGTTATCTATTTGGTGAGATTCTTGTTTTCATGCTGCAAGCTCTTTACTGTCTTTTCCAACTCTTTACAGTGCATGTCTGTAGTTCTTTTTCTCTTAAGAACCTCTTTGGATACTGCTGTCAGCTCCTGGAAATGATTGTTGACATCCTGTAATTCTTCTATAAGCCCTATGTTAACCATCATCAACCCATCATTGACATCTTTCATGTATTTCATCTGCTGTTTATACTGCTGAATAATTTTCTGCAAACTTTCTATATCTATGTCAACTGACTTTACTGTCATGCTTTCTTGTTCAAAACTAGGGATTTCAGGTATGTTTGCATCCTTTATTAACAAGTCTGTAAAATCAGCAGGAATACTTGAGTCTTTCAGAATACCTGCTTCTCTAAGTATAAGCTAATCTTCTTCTTCCCATTCTTGATTTTCAACAGAAGATACTTTAGCATTCTCTTCCTGCTGTTGCTTCAAAAGTTTATTTTTTATTTCAAGAATTATGGCAGACAATTCAGACTTGGGCTACCTTAACTCTTTTACAGACTGTGACAATCCTTTTACCTTTGCAGGCTGAGAAGAAGAAGGTTTAGCAACTGATTTTCCTTTGTTTTTACTGTCCATTTTACCAATTTCTGTCTCTTCATTTGAGGTAGTATCAATCAAGACAGTTTCTTGGTTGGAATTCAATTTTGGATTAAGTAACCTCTTCATATTCCATCTTAGTTTATTTGTTGGCCTGGTTTTAGGCCTCCAATATGGGGTTACAGTCCTTTTCTTCTTCTTATTAGGTTTAGCTGCTTTGATCTCTGAAATGAAGAATTCTCCACAGGTTTCATGCTTGCCTTCTGCTTTATCAATGGGCTGATCTTCTTCTAGTAAATATCCCTCGTCATCTGAGAGAATGGTGAGTGGACTTCTCTGTTGGGTTTGAAAATCATCTTTAGGCATAGCAACCTTTTCTATAAAAGCAGCTCTAGCTTCCTTGGAAACTGCTGCTGGTATCAACTGTTGCCTAGGCTGCAATTCTTCTTCTGAAAACAGTGAATATCTACCTGCAGGACCAACTGAAAACACCTTGGGTTTACTGTCAACCTCCACATGCTCTGCTGCCTTCTCAACTTCAACATCCTCCTTGTCTTCAAGTTTATCTTTTTGACCTAGTTTCCTCATCATTACCTTCCCTTTATTTGCTTGCCTCTTAGCCTGCTCATCTTCATGTTTTACATGGAAACCTGACCCAAAAAAAAAGAAGTCCCAACTTTCATTAGAGAGAATTTGAGGTCAAAAATGGGCCTCCTAAGAGATGTACTACAAAAATATAAGATATATTAAAATATTATGAGTTAGGGGTTTTATGGGGTAGGTATATATGACAACTCACCTCCTACGCTACTTTTTATGCACAATATAAATAAACATGGTTGAGTTACTTTTCTAAATGGACTATAAATAAAATTAATAAAAAAAACTCTACAATGATGTGACTAAGATTCATTGTAAATTCCCAAAAAAATATTGTCCTTTAGCATTTATTTGTCTTGAACTTGTAAATAAAATTAAACAAAATTGAATTTAATTTATATGCATAACTAACATATTTTTTTCATATAAATATCACTCATGAATTTAATATATTTTAAAAATACAAGATTATATATATATATATATATATATATATATATATATATATATTAGTTTGACATTATGATATTAAATACAATTGAGTTAATATATAATTTAAAATTAAAAAACATGAAAATGATAATATATTATTTTATAAAAAAATATGTGAAAAGAAAAAAAATGTGAAAAGACATTTTTATGAATTATGAGTACTTTACTTGAAAATGACAATAATATAATTTTATGAGAAAGTGAATTGTGAGTACTTTACTTGAAAATAACAATAATATTATTTTATGAAAAAGTGTGAAATGACTTTTATTGTGAGTACTTCACTTTATAACTTAAAAGTACTTGTACCACTACCTTGGTTAACTATGGGTTTTCATCCACCATAGAAAATGTGACAAATAAGCATTCTTAACTCATGCAATGCCACCTCAAACATGGGGGATGATGTCATCTACTAGAATGTAATTGGTTGATTTTATAGTACATTTTGGTCCTTTTGAGGCCCATTTTTTACCTCAAATTCTCTCTAATGTACCTTCATGCTGCAAAACAGTGTTAATAATCAACTTAATTAGCCCATGATGAAAGATGGACTAAGAGGAATGGTCCATATGCCCTTTGACCCTGCTAGCCATTTTTTGCAAGCTCTTCAATAGGAAAAATGGAAGGTTCATCTTGGACTGTCCCACCATATGTTGCAAAAACCTGAATTGATACTTAAACACATAAGCATACCTTCCCTCGCAAGCAATATAACTCTGCAAAATTTTGATTGGTTCAACCCATTCCTTTCTGAAATTTTGAATAAGAATGCCTTCATTCCAGTCAGGAGTGACATTTGGTAATAGGTATCTCTGAGGATTAAAGGTAAAAGGCAATTTCTTAAACCATAATTCGCCTTCATTCTTAACCCCTGTGGCTTCTGCAATCAGTTCTACTGTCAGCCTGAACTTAAGGGTATCAAAGGTCACCATGTCATCTTTTAAACACTGTGCAAACTTACAAGAAACTTCAGCATTATACCCATTTATTTTTTTAAAGAATTCAAGCCAACCAGCCTGTTGGAATAATTCAATACATCCAGGAAGTTTTTCAATCCAACCTACATCAGTAGGTTCAGCTCTGTTAATTTTACCACTCTTACCAGTCTTACCCATTTTTTCTTCAGAAACTGGAAACTGTCTGGCTTCTTGGGTTCAATAGATGGTCTAATAATTGATTTTCTGTCTCTCGAACCTCTCAAGTTTCAATGAGCAATACCTTATGACTTTCTTGACTGATCCATTTGTTTGCTTGATATAAGCTAGGTTCTTCACTATCGCTGATAATTGTCATTCCATTTAATTATTCCAATGACTGTTCACCTCCAGCATATATAATGAACCTGTGAATTAGTACTCATAACCTACCAGCATTATATATAAACAATCTCTTCACAAAAGAGTTTTACATGAAGAATCCCAACTGTCAACTTTTTAGACTAAATGCAGACTGTTTATAGGTTAGATGAGAAGATTTATAGAGTAGAACAATCTTAAACTTAGTCCATTTCAGCTTAGTAATCTTAGGTATCAAATTGACAGTAGATCTTCCTATGGTCTCAAGCCTTTAGCTCTTCACTGCTTCTTTTGGCTTTCAAAAACAATAAGCTTTAAAACCTAGAAAAATTAGGTCTTTAGGCTATCTAGGTTTTTAAACTGTGTCAAATGTATGTTTGCTTCATCTCATGTTGTACCAGCAGTAGTATTAAATTTGAACCATCATAACATACATTGTATTTCAACCCAGCCTCTTGTAAACTTCAACAAATGCATAGTCTAATATAAGGCTAAATTTTAGTCGTCCACTTAACAGAACATCTTAACATGTCTCAGGCAGCTATTTCTTTGGATGAAATTTCATTTAACAGCACAATTTAACCTTTCCCTTGATCAATTTTGCTAAAACGAACCCCACCGAAAAAGCCCCAAATTTTCAACTATATTGGCTTATCGTGGAATACCTTTTAATTGATTGACTGCAGTGGTTTAAAATCATGAACTGAGTGGTTAAGTTGTTCACCTCGAATGTACAGGTGTCCTTCATGATGCAATTTGACTGCAGACAGCAAAATCATGAAGCCCTAACTTCTCGTGACTCCATAAAACCTCACTCTGTCTCCCAATGAGCATATCCAGCTTTTTAGTGATTATGATTACTCCACTAAGTCCTTCGTCTTTGAATGTGCATGCAAATGACAACTCATCTCACATTAAACTCAAACCACGCTACTACCTGTCAAAATGAATTGCATTTGGGCTCACGATGACCACGATTCCCTCACAACGTGGAACCACCTGTTCTTATGATAATTCTTTAGCCCACACATAGTAAACACTCCACAATACGTGATTAGTCACTCAACATTTAAGAAAATGCCAAAATTTTGCTAAAAAATTGGAAGAAATGAAGGTCGCGATATTCTTGTAGCGCGCCTTTGTAAATTTCGAGCTCCAGCGCTACAAGAATAATTTTAGTGCTATTTTCTCGCTGTTTTTCAGCTTTTTGTCATTTTGCATGCAGTTTAAAAGCTGTTTGAACTATGAGCTATACTCAAGATGCTATTTGTGACCGCATCATTCAATAATATGACCTTTTAAAACCCTTTAAGACCTAAGGGAGGAAAAAACAAAATAACTCTAAAGGCAAAAAAACTTAAAAATTAAAGTAAATACCCAAAAGCTCCTATAGTAATTGAAAAGATAAAGTCAAAGAAATAAGAAAACTTGATCAAAAAGGTAATCGAACATGAAAAGGTAAGAAACAAGTTCCTGACATAACAGTACCCAAATCTGCAAACAACCCCTTCCAAAAATTGGAAGTGAACTTGACATCTCTGTCAGAGACTATTGCCTCAGGCAATCCATGCAATTTGAAAATCTCCTTCATGAAGATATTTGCAATGTCATCAGTCTTATGCGCAGACTTAATCAGTATGAAATGTGTTGCCTTCGTCAACTTGTCCACCACAAGCATTATGTAATCATGTTGTCTCCAAGTCATTGGCAATCCTGTAATAAAATCTATGGAAATAACTTCCCATTTCCATTATGGAACTAGCAAAGGTTGCAACAAAAATGCAGGGTGTTTATGCTCAACCTTTACCTACTGACATTTCATGCACCTTGAAATATATTCAGCCATGTCCTTTTTCATTCGTGGCCAAAAGTACCACTTTCTCGCTGTAGCAAATGTCTTCTAATATCATGGGTGACCAGAATATGGAGCTTGATGGATCTCGTCCATAACAACTCTCCTCAAATATGCTACCTTTGGAATGTAAATTCTTCCTTTATAAGTAAGAAGTCTCTCTTCTTCTAATTTATATCCCTCCTACCTCTTTTCAAGGCTTTGCTGCTGCAATTTGTCTTTTACCTACACATACATTTCATCTCCAGCAGTATGATTAAAAATCTGCTGCCTCAAATCTGATTGGCAAATACTAAGAGATGCCACATGCATTTCCTGCACCTTCCTGCTGAGTGCATCATCTACCTTATTCTCTTTTCCTTTTATGTGTTTAATTTCGAAATCAAACTCACATAAAAACTCCAGCCATCTAGCTTGCTTAGCATTTAGAGTAGGCTGATCAAATAAATACTTCAGACCACAATGCTTTGTCCTTAACTCAAATATTTTGCCCATCAAGTAATGCCTCCACATCTTGAGAGCATGTACTATGGCTGGAAGTTTCATATCATGAGAAGCGTAGTTCTTCTCATGATCCTTCAACTTTCTTGACTCATAACATATAACTTGGTTTTCTTGCATAAGGACTCCTCCAAGCCCTTCTCTGCATGCATCAGTACACACCACAAAATATTTATTTGGGTCTGCAACTGGTGCACTGGTGAGAAGATTCTTCAACTGTTTGAAGCTTTCTTCACACCTCGATGTCCATTCAAACTTTATCCCCTTATTTTGCAAAGAAGTGATGGCATGTGCAACCTTGGAGAATCCTTCAATGAACCTTCTGTAGTATCCATCAAGTCCCTTAAAAGATATTACATCTGTCACATTTCTTGGAGTAGGCCAATTCATAATGGCTTCAATCTTTTCAGGGTCCACAGATATACCCTCTTCTGAGATAATGTGACCCAAATACTAGATTCTATCTCTATAGAAGTCACACTTGCTTAGCTTTGCATACAACCGATGCTCCCTGAGAAATTTCAATGTGAATCTCAAATGCTCTTCATGTTCTTCCTCATTCTTAGAATAAACAAGAATGTCATCCAGGAAAACAAGAACAAACTTGTCCAAATACCTGTTGAAGACACTATTCATAAGGCACATAAATGTAGCTGGTGCATTTGTGAGACCAAATGGTACCACTACAAACTCATAATGCCCATACCTTGTTCTGAAGTCTATCTTATGAATGTATTCATCCTTGATTCTCGTTTGATGGTAACCCGACCTCAAGTCAATCTTGGAAAATACCCTTGTTCCTCTCATTTGATCAAAGAGGTCATCAATCATAGGCAAAGGATACTTGTTCTTTACTGTGACTTTGTTCAGTTGTCTGTAATCAATACACAGTCTTAGTGTACCATATTTATTCTTTACAAACAGAACTGGTTCTCCCCAAGGAGACACACTGGGTATGCTATACTTCTTCTCCAACAACTCTTGTAGTTGCATCTTCAGCTCTAGCATTTCTGGTGTACTCATTCTATAGGGTGTCTTAGACATCGGTGTTGCTCCTGGCACAAGTTCAATTGTGAAATCAATGTCCCTCTTTGGAGGAAACCCTAGAATCTCATCAAGAAACACATCCCTGAATTCCTACAACACATGAAAGTCCTCCAACCTAGTGAGTCGTGCCTTCCTTTTGATGTACCTTTCCAGATAAAGGTTAAAGTTGAATCATACACGATTGCTCATTGTATTGTTGATGAAGGAGCCTCAGTTAGTATCTTGTCTGCTCGTGCTTGGCGAAGCATGGGATATCCCAGCCTTGTGTCGACATCTAGTCAGTTATTAGCATTTGATAGAAGAACTAGTGTAGCCTTGGGAATTCTTTCTCAAACACATGTTACTTTGGGTGGGAATATCGTCTTAGTTGACTTCATGGTTATAGAAGACCCCTTGTAATTCAATATGCTCCTTGGACATGATTATGCCTATGCCACATTGCCATGCAAGTTGTGGTGTCAACATTTTTTCGTGTGATGTACTTTAATCATGGCGAATAAATTGTCACTATTGATCAGTTGGATTTTCTTGATCCGTCTCCTGACCCAACTAGAGACCAGGGCTTTCCTTTATCGATTCCCAATGTTTCTATAGACACTTCCCCACCACGGGTGAGTCATGTGGCCTCATGTCCTCTGTGTTCAGTTGCTACTGAGAAGCAGCCTCTGTTTCCATGCTTATCTTCTTGGGACTTGGTCCCAGCAGTTCACCAGGTGAGTCATCCTATACAGACTATGGAACCTTCTCTCCACTCAGTCAATCCATTTGAAAGTTTAGACATGTGTCCTATCTCAGATGATCTCCTTCCTTCGGATGAAGTCTTCTTAGAGTCTTTGATACAGTTTGATATTATGTTGGCTGTTTTCAGTTGTGCCTAAGTCTAACCCTGATTTTCCCATGGATCAGTCTTCTTATGTTGGTCTTGTTGATTTTTTAGACTCTCCCTTAGAACAGCAAGTCAGTGATCTTGATGAGTTTGATTTTTCTTTTGAATTTTTCAACTCCTGTGCTACCGAGTTTGCTCTTGCAGACTCTATCTATCTCTCCTATTGATTTTTTCTCTCCTTCTAAGGTTGATCTTATATATTATAAACCCTTGATCCTTGGTGCTATAGAATCTTCTTTGGTCGATTTTGCCTTGACTTTCCCTTTTGTAGAAGATAGCAAAGTCGCATGTGTTTCTGCCAAAGTGACCTACAGTGGATCTTTTCTTTTGAATGTGATTATGATGTTATTGTTTCTTGGAGACGGGATTTGTAGTTGGATTCACAATTGTTTACCAGCATCGCCTTGTTGTTCAAGTTGTAACTGCATTTGCATGTGCCCTGCTCACGCTTGTGAGCTTGATGTCGGCTTCCATGCTTTTAGTTTGTTTTATAAGCCCTCATCTTTGTTCTCACCGCCGCTAACCCTTGTATCATTTTTCCTTTTCAACTTGACACCCTTTACCTTGAGGAGACCTTCCCCGAGTGTCTTTATCTTGCTCATGTTCCTTGTATTATGCATAGGTTTGTTCCTCGTGCTTGGAACTAGTTTTGCTTGCCCCTGACACTCGTCTCCTCGCATTTAGAGCATTCTTTTCGCTCTCCTTCCAGCTCGTTAAAAACAGTAAGGAGGCCGCAAGTTGACTTTTCCGGACTCATTAAAAATTCATGGGAAAGATATTGAGTTTCTTTAGGCCCAGGTCTGACTCCTCAAAATAGACTTGACTGCTGAGTAAACTTGTCCGTTCAAGCTCGTTAAGAATATGTGAATGGGCATCCACATTGGTGGTAGGTTATCTCTTTCTTGAACCATGTGGAATAATACAAGAAAGGAACACTCTCTTTTCTTCAGAATTGAGAAGAGTATTCTCAGGCATAGTTTTATCACTTTTTTGGACCTGAGGACTAAACTTACGGAAAAGGAACCCCCGGTATGAGCTTAGTTTTCTCTTTTTCGTGCTCTGCACCAAAACATGAAAAAGATTCAAAGTGTACTTTATGTCTTTGTCATGCTCGTTAAACCCTAAAGAACAAAGCATCGAGTTTATTGTTGTAAGCCCCATTTCTCGTAATCAAATGGATCTTTCTGAGTGATCTTGCCTTCCTTCACACTCGTAAAACTCAGGCTATATGCTGCTTTTGAAGGAACGTTGGGTAGGTGGTAATTTAACCTTTTTTGGACCTTCCTGACTAAGTACGAAAAAGGTGCGCCTTACTTCTTCGGAAGCTAAGAGAGTTCTTCTGTGGTTTGTTTTATACTTTTTCGGCCTCAGGAGACTAAATTGGATGAAAAGGACCCCCCTGGAGTCTTCTTTGGATTTTTCAGACTCTCTAAGCTATGAAAACACTGTCCACATGTACTAGTTCGGGCTCGTTAAATCCATGAATCAGTGACACTATCAAGCATTATTTTCTCTTCTCTTCAAGCTTGTTAAAAAATGAAGAGAGATCCGAGTTGACTTTCCTGGACTCGTTAAAATTTAACAGGGAAGGTAAGGAAGAAGTTTTCTCTTGTTTTCAGTTAGTGGCAGCATGTCATCCTTGAACATAGCACTCTCTATTTTTTTCGATACCCATGTCTCAGTGTTCACTTTCAGGTCAACTATTACTTCAAGTTTATTACTCCTCCTCTTGTCCGTTATACCTGGGGAATCTGATCATGTCTCCTACATGACAGATAAGTATAGTTGTTCTATCTATAAAGTTAAAAGCTGCCTTGGGTCATCTCTGTGTCGTGCTCACTATTCAAGGACTCAAATCAATGTTTGATCTCTATTCTGATCCCATCATTGTCATATCTGTTATCATTTGTGTCTACCTTCTGTCACCCAGTTCCTAGTCACTCTTGTGATCCGTTGGAGGATCTATTTCCTTCTGTATCACAGCATGGTTTCGCATCAGCACTTCCTAATGACGAAGACCTAGAGTTTTGACGATTGTACCTCAGGATTCACTTTAATCATTGGTGAATTCCTTTGCTTCATTTCTTGATTATCACCTATTGATTGACAAACTATTGAATCCACTCCATGTTCGACTTTGACCTACATCTATTCACATGGCTTGGATTGTACTAGTTCTTTGGGATTGTTTATGAATACCTTAGTTCCCCATCTATGGACTAAGTTGCGCAAGATTATGTTCTACCTATGTACACAGCTTCCAGATCTTTGAAAACTCATCATTATTGTATATTGTGGCTTCGATCCACCTTTGTAATATACATGGTCTTGTACCCGTATCATATGATGCACTCAAATATTGTAAAGGAGCTAGTGTTGCAGTATATTGAACATAGCATCCTCGGATATGAATTTGTATATGACATAATTATGTATTTGTTTCAGGTTCTACCTCTGCTCCATTAGATTTCTGAGTTCTCCAAAGATAAAGATTATAATGTATTTCAGCCATCGCTTCCCTCTGACCTCACACATTAGGGGGCATCTGTTATCAACCCAAATGGCACTTCTCCATCTGAGTGCTGACATTTCCTATGTTGGCGCACAAAAGGACATTTATGGATTGAAGGTTGCCTAAAACACTATAGATGGGCGTGTTATGAAATACATTCACTATCCATCCAACTTGCCATTTTTAACTTTTCATATGTCAATTGTTGTACGCGACTTTGCCTACAAGCAACCCACGTACATACACAACTTTTTCCTACAGCATGTCGCATATTGTACACGAGTATTTGTCATTGCAACCCACGTACAGATCTATACGCGGGTTTCCCTTATAGCAACTCGCGTGTCATACATGGGTTGCCAGTATCAATACTCGCGTACGCCTTCCTTTGACATTAAAAATAATAAATCGTGATTAATTGAGATTTGTTAAGCCCTAAACAATAACTATCTTAACTGTCTCAACCTCCTCAACCTTCGAAACTGCCTTATTTCACTAAGTATAAATAAAGGCCTTAGGGAGGGCATTAATCAATCATACTTGGAGAGCAAAGTTATGCTGGTGGTATCTATTCAGAAGTCTTTGGAGCAGCAAAACTCGGAATCCTTTGGTTGTAGAGGAGTCCTTGTTTCAGGCGTTGGGTTGTAACTTTAACTCATTCACTATTGTTAATAAAGAGAATCCTTATTCCAAATGTGTGTTGAATATCTTTCATGTATCATGGTTTGATGAATATTTATGATTAAGCACTCTATATACTATTTATCTAACTTGTCATATATACATGTATAAGTTTGCACTTGGAGGATTTTCTCTTTGCAGGAAAAGGATAAACATCCCTGAAAGCTTTGGAGGAGAAGCAGAGTGGGAGAAGACAAAGCTTGGATCAACCATCGTAAATCGGGTGAGTCTATCCTATCTTCCTATTTCCTTTTTGTACTTTAAAGCCGATTGTCTGCAAGTTTTAAGAGTACGTTGGTAACCCCAGACCTTCAATTATAAGGTGTTTATTCCTGAACAACACCTAGGAGTTTCATTCTCTAGTGCCTCCAAAATATGAGCTGCATATAACTGGAAACCTTTCCTATAGAACTTCTTCAACTGCATTGCTGAAACCTGCCTCACAGAAATCGCCTTTGGAATGCCTTTCACAATCCTTGAGTTGCCTTCTTCATCCAAGCATTCAAAATCCTTATTATAACAGTTAAGCTTTACTCTGTGAGCTTCTAACCAATCCATTCCAATGAGAACATCATAGGAACCAAGTGGTAGAACATTCAGATCTACACAAGTGACCCATCCATTCATAACCAATGGACATTTCTCTACCACTTCGCTAACATTTCTCTTAGCTCCATTGGCTAGCTGAACTAACCAAGATTTGCTATGCTTTAATTTCTTAAAGGCACAAATCTCCATTACTCTAGGAGTAATGTAACTATGAGTAGAACCAGGTTCAATCAAGATAGAAACAGATTTCTCAATAATCTTACCTACAACTTCAACCACAGTTGACTAGTGATCTTCCTCGCAGTCCTCCAGTGCTTCATAAATCCTAGGGACGGCCCTTGCTACTTGACCCACTGTTTCTTCTTCTTGAATGTTTTAAGTTGTCCTTGCCCTCTCATTCTCGAGTGGACAATTCCTGCACATGTGGGGTCCTCCACATTTCCAACATTGAAGAGGTTCTATCTTCTGCTGTGGATCTCTTGGTTTCTCTCCCATCACTCTGGCTGGCTGCTTTTTAGCTTGTGATGGTTGCTTCTACTGATTCCTGAAGCTAGAAGGTTTGAAACCTTTCTTCCTTTGGTCAGACTTATCATTCTTCTTGTCCTTTCATGTCTTATGGTAATTAGGTTTTCCTTTTCTTTTCTCATAGCAATACTTAGCCGTCCTTATTGATTCTTCAAGATTTCTAGGTTCATAAAACTCGATTATGTCTTTGTAAGACTGAGGAAATCCACTCAGGAAACATTGGATTTTCATTTTTTCATCTTTGATGTACCTTGACATACCTCAACAGTTCTAAGAACTTATTTGCATACTCTTCCATGGTCTGTTGTTCCAATCTCAACTCATGGAATTCGTTGATCTTGTCATGATAGTACCTGTCAGAGAGGTATTTCTGCTTGAAATACTTCTGGAACCATTTCCACTTAAGTCTCCTTTCACTGATCCTCCTTACTTGTTTGAAGTTCTCCAGCCAAATGGATGCCCTTCCATTCAAATTTAATATGGCAACCCTTACCTTCATGTTCCCTGAATAATATTGAACCTGGAATTACTTCTTTATCCCAAGAATCCAAGCTTCAGCTTCTTGTCCAGTCTTTACCTCACCATCAAACATAGGAGGTTTAGCCTTCTTAAACCCATCCCAGAGCGATCCATATGGTGCCTATTTCTATTTCCCTTGTGAGAAGAAGAGCTTGAATCCCCACTTGATTCTTTCGAGTCAAATGATCTACTAGCGGTCCTTCTTCTTCTTCTGGTACTGCTCTTACTACCTTCGGGTTTTATTGTACCATGTCCAGAGTCTATCTTTCTTTGAAAGTCTGTCAAACTCTGCAACATAGCAGCATTCAAAGGATGTTTTTCTTCTTGGGACTTAATCAAGCTTCTCATGGTGGCTGCAATATCTAGCGGTGTCTCTTGGAATCTCCTTCCATTAGACTCTACATCATCATTTCCAACTCGGACATTTTCCCCCATGGCATCTTGTGCACGCTCATAGGAGTCTCGAGCATCATATCCGTCATGGGTTCTCATGGCTGAACCACAACTTACTTTTCCAAAATGTACTATGACTCTGCAAAATTTTTTATCAACACCATTTGTTAGACACACAGTAATTCAAAATCAAAACCATTTACTTACTGTCACCTGGCCTATCTAGGCCCAATGCTATAACCGACAGCTTTGGTTAACTGATTCCCGGCCCATCCAGGCCCACTGCTACAACTCACAGCTTTGATACCACACTATAGTGTACTACAAGTTGGTATAAGAGAGTATTCTTGACTGGTTTTTGGTCCATCCAAGCCCAATGTTGCAACCCGCAGATCTGATACCACACTATCACGTACCCATGCCCCAATATCATGTGGAATTAAAAATTTCATTGAGATCCTTTATTGTTCTTTGAAACACAGGGAATAGTCGTGACCACATCTCGACATTTCCAACACTATCACGCTCCCTCCCGTCTTCCATTGATCAGTTCGATGATCTGCAAGGAAAGATCTCAAAGGAGATCTGACGACAGAGAGAAAATGCGACAGAAATCAAAGATCATAAACGATCCCACAGCTGGAACCAAATCAACGGCTCAGAATTCACCCGCAAAAATCAACGGTGTGGAAAGCCTGAGTTGCGGGGTTGAAAAGTTACAAAAATTGCAATCTCACTTCCTGCAACCCGCATCCTGTATCGGAAACAAATCAATGGCACGGATTCATCCCGCGAAGATCGATGGCGCACAGACTTGAATTGCGGGATTGGGAATTATGGAAATCGCCACACTGTGATCCCGCATCCTGCATCCTGTAAGTTGCAGAGAGGGAGTTGCGGAAACCAAAATCTGCGAAACGGCATTCTGCATCCCACATCCCGCAATCCTGCAAATTTGCACAAAGGAGGATTTCTAGCAGAAAACTCATCTTTTTTACTGAAGTGTTTGATCGATCTAATAATTCAGGACATTACCAATCTAACCAATCTACCCTACAACTTAGTTCAAAATGCATTAAGGGGAAAACGTAAATAGATTCCTATAATTGCAATTATTCAAAAGAACAATGCATCAATTCAACACAGCAACATGTTCATCACATTCTATCAAGCAATTGCAATGCAAGAAATACAGTTGCAGAAAGTTATGTAGACAAGAACACTTATCTTGAACAAAACTCGTCTCGCAACCAGCTATGTCGTTGCAACGTTACACCCAACCATAGTCCAATGTGCTCCTTAGTCTCTCAGCAACGCTGCCACCCCCGAGTTGGGCATGATTTCCTACAGGAATAAGGGAACACTAGCATACCCATACATAACCAATGGTTCCATACAACTCATACAAGCCAACATAGATGGGTTTATCAGGTTGTAAGGGAAAACATCCCAACAGATGGGTTTCACAGGCCACTCTGCCAAGCCATCTCATAGTTGGGTTTCATTGACAGTTCACAGTCAATCCAACCTTCACCTTAAGGACCAGTCAAGCCAACAAATGGGTTTATCATACTATACACAGTCAAGACATCTTACTGTTGGGTTTTTCAAGCTAACTAGCCAAGCCAGCATCCACAGTTGGGTTTATCAAATTGTCCAGCCAAAGGTTACTCACAAGGTCAAATGCAACCAGACACAGCCAAGCCAACAGATGGGTTTATCAGGATTCTAAGGTAATGGGCAGGAAGAACTGCTAAGCTAATGAGCTCATCTATAGAGATAAGAACACCTTCACAAGACCTATATGGCCTAGATTCCCCACTGCCTACACCCAACACAAGGAAGTGTCCCCTTCTCTGCTCCACAGTCCCTTAGGCTACACCTTCCCTTCCATTTCTCTTCAAGATGTGAATAGCAGGTTCACCAGCCACTCTTATCTTACTATGAGGATCCACACTAAGTTTATTAATCACATTCTATGTCTCTCCCATTCCTAATTCTTATACATAGTTCAAACCCGAACTAGGATGCACAATACTACAACCACAGGGAGACTCTATAATACAGGATTACTCTGGAACATGAGTAACAGGGTCTCATACACTCTATAGTTTAAGGGAACGCTGAAACGCAGCAATCATAGTCCTGCCAAGGGAAAACACTCGCAGAAAGCAAAGGATACACACAGGAAGAGCTCCATTGTTGAAGGGATTCTCGTGAATGGAGAATGAATATGGATGGATGATGAGCCAGAACGTCCCGCGGCTCTCAAAACGTGAGAGTAAAACCAAACATGAAATCCTGAGTCAAACTGGCATACGGTTCTAGTGTTTTCTTGTCCCTGCAAGCAAAACATGACATTCCAAAACTGGGTGCTCTGCCCAATTCGAATTTTTCCCATACTCTTCCCCTTCCAAGAAATAAATACCTCAATCACCTTCTAGTAGAATAAAATGGTTTGAAAGAAAGACAAGAAAGAGGTTAGTTGACAGTTCTGATGGGTTCTCCCCATGACACATGGATTTTCCCCAAACAGGCTCAAGGTTAACATTCCCCACCCCCTTATCCTTAGGAAAATCATGTCCCCATCTCATTATTCGTTACATTGGCATAGTTGGCTATGGGTTTTTCATTAATTTGCATATTTACATGATTGATGTTCACGAACGTGCTTGACTTAGCACAGAAACCATAGGCATCAACCATGATCTCCTATATTCCAAACATCAATCCATGGCACAGCCTTGGCCTTGAGCTCCTTGTCATGATTCCATATAATATTTACATCATATACATTAATGCAACAGGGTCAAAAACCGGGGTGTTACAATGTAGTTGTCCTATCCTCTCCATGGCGAGAGGGGAGGGGACGTGACACCTATATTCTTTATAGTGAGAAGAGTCGTTTGCCTCGCGGGTTCTTTTTTGGTTTGTATTGTCTTCCCGCTAAAAGTATCCAAAATTCTAAGCTCACAAGTGCTTGTGAGATTGTATGGTATTCACCCCTTTCAAGTTATTTTGCTTTCGATTTCTTCTCATAGTGAGAGCTAAGTACCCCATTTCTTATCTCATCCCATTTATCTTATGTTACAAGTATTAATTTCTTGATGGAGGTGAAGATGATATCTTCACAAGAGATTTGTAGTTCAATCTTACTAAACTTCCTGTGATCTAATAATGCATCATTGGATTGATCCCCTTGAACATCGTTGCTTGACTTTTGAAAATATGAGTGTATGACTAACAGCAATGGAAAGAAGATGATGAGAATTGTTATTCCAACAAACAATTGATACAAGTTTTGTAGCAAAATAGAAACCATAAGAAAACCAGCCAAGATAAGAATATGAGGCACGCTAAATTTATGAGACACAGGGATTCTAATTCGAATATCCCGGTGGGAGATTTGCAAAGAATCTCCAGCATGAAGATAACCAACACGTAGGGATAAACCATGTGCCAACAACATGATCTCACGGAAGATAGGCGTCTTTTCCTTGGACATCATTTTGCTAGAGCTCATGTTAGGGCACGAACCGGTGAGGTGTGTGGCAGACAAGAGCAGCCATATTAGGAGTATAGGTCTTATTATTTCTCCCAGCAAAGAGTCACGACACATAGCTTAATAACAATCGAGGTAGCTCTCGTTATCTAAAATACATTATGTAAATATCAATAGAAGTGAGGAACCTAATAAGAATCCATAAATTATTATAAATAAATTATCTCCACACTTATGTCCATGCTGGCATGCGCAGAGAAATGGGTTAAAGTTGTTTACCTCTAATTTCATAGATATCCTCTATTCATGGGGGGGTTTCCAATATCCCAGTGCAATTCGTCGATTCTGAAAATTTCACCAAAAAAACATGAAAATAACACAAGTCTCAAATTTGGATATGAGTCGAGTCTCAATATCGAAAAATTGTCCATGATTCCGACTCAATTCAGCACTGTGAACATGAAACTTCATGGCGAATCTCAAATTGCTGGAATTTCCCCAATAGCTGAAAGGATGAAGAAGAATGTAATGAAAGCCAAGATGATAAGCTTGACCAAAAAAATTGTGTCAGGCATTTGTCATCATTTGCGAGGTGTTCTCCAGAAGTATGACAGAGAGAGGTCATAGGTTTGTAGCACAAGGTCACCTCACAAATGATTCGTCAGTCAAAATCACAGGCCCAGACTAGTGATAATGACAAAACCACATATGATTCAGGTTCCATGTGGCAAGGAGCCTCCAACAACCACAAGCTACTCGAGATTCAAGAGGAGCGGGTCAAGGAATTTTGATGTTGATTTCCATTTTTACTCAGAATTAGGGTTTGAGTTCTAACAATGTTTCAAAATTTTTTTATCTAGCTAATCATATTTCACCACATGTTTGCTCTGAATCCTCCTTATAATCTTGATCATTTGGCCCTCTTTGGCTTTGTTTCACTATGGAGGCAAGTTTCTGGAACACTTCTCCAAATTCGCTACCTATCCACCCAACCATTTTTTGCCATGCATTTTTATCAATGGCCCATCTACAACACACCACGTGTTTGACATTGAAGTTTTGATATTGAGCAATAAAGTGGTGCCACTGACTTTATTGGGCCTCAAAAACCCTCATTGTCGCCATTAACAAATGTGAGCCTTTCGCTGCATAAGCATTCTAATATTGACTATTTTTAGATAGGAAACAACATAATTAGAAGCTTCTCCCCCTTATTTTGTTGTTGTTGTGTTGTGCGTTGTTTCAAGCACTGCACCCAATGTCATGATCACCATACAACCACCTCTATTTAATACCCTTAATCGGGTGACTTCCCATCAATCCCTCTATCTTTCCAACATTGACGATTAACATGGAATAAGGTATAATATTCCCAAGCTTCTATTTTATCACACCGATTCCTCCAAGAAGAATAATGTAGAGGATCCAGTCAAATTTATCAAAGAGGATCTCGCAAAGGTTTTGTTGCATTATTTTTCTTTCGCCAGAACATTGAGAGATGCAGATAATGCTAAACTCATAGTAGACTGCACTAACAATGAGTTATGTTTGTAGAAGCGGATGTTGATATTTAATTGGAAGAATTTGGAGATCTCTATCCACCAATTCTTCATGGACATGACTTTATCAAGATTTTTCTGGTATCAAAAAACATCACAGACTCTCTTCTACTTTTGATTCAAGTTTGTAGTCCAATCATCCCGTAGTTACCTAATTTTATGGACTAATATTTAATGTTATTTGTTATTGCTAATATTGAGGAAAGTATAATAGTATTTGGCGGAGTTACCTGTTAGCAATTAGCATCCCTCAACTTTGCTTTGGCCTCCGTATCAACACAAGATTTTATTTTCTCTAATGTTTACCGAATAAAAACTTTATATCATGAAATCTACATGTGCATGTGGAGTGAACAAGAAGCATGGAATTAATGTTATAGTTCTTTGACTCTAATCTTTTTCAGTGAGAAATCATTTATGTTGTGATTTAGTAGCTTTGTAATATTTTCCCACAACGCAAACTGAGTTTGGTAGGGCCCCAAATCCCGGTATGTGTTACCATCTCTATCATTTTTATTAGAGAGTTTGATTGTGAATATGATTGATTTATATTTTGCATTTCAACTCACCATATAGTACAGAGTGATAGGTTTATAACTTTGTTTCCCTTTATTGCTTGTTTTGCTCACTCCATGTTCCAGATTTCATTGGTTTGACTTGTATGTTTAGTCTTGTGAGCCTTAAATTTGTTTATGTTGTGTATTATTATATTTATGTATGAATTGATTTTGCATTGTTATTATATCATCGCCATTATTATTCCTGGTTCAATTATATATTATGTATTCTGTGGAATTATTTTTATGTCAATTGTTGAATGTTTATATACGTATATGTGGGAATGTTAATACAAACATGAATTAATGTTATATCAATATATCTTAATTTTAATCACAAATATACGAAGGAGTAATCAATGCATTTGATCATCTCTTAATAGAGTTATAAATATAAAGTTGCCATGTCTACATTGTGATATTCTATGTGTTTAAGTAATTCATTGTATATTTGAATACCTTTAGAAGCAATCAAATATTTGGGTTTAACTTTAAAGAGTGTGACATTGGGATCCAATGCTTCTTTTAGTTATCTTTCATGTTTTTGGTTTGAGGTTGTTTCACCAATTTGAGTTGTTAATCCTTAGTCATTTATCATTAGTTGTTAATTATTAGATTATATTAGCTTAGGTTATAATTTTGTATATATTTTGTATGTATATCACAAGTTTACAAACATTCATATTGATCATTTAATATCAAATATTTAGCACATAAATAGACCTGGCGGTTTTAACAGCATGTCTTTATGATAAGTAAGAGATTTTGAGAAAGTAAAAATTGTTTTTTAACTATCCCATTAGAAAATTGGAATTAGTATACCATATAGATGTTTATGCATACTACCTTTGAAATCATAAATCAAATAATTATTCATTTTGGAACTATGATTAACAAACCTATTTTTAAGCCACCAACCCTCATCTATGTCTAACGGGATTTTTGTTTACTTTAAAATTTGGAATTTGGGTAGCTGTGCTAATATGTCTTTGGATAAAGTCTTAGATCAGATATGCTCCTTCCTTACTAAGACCATGCATTGGAAATTTTGAAACCAACTAGATATAGCCTAAGAAACAGTGTAAATGAGGAACATGTTAAATCAAAGTAGATCTGTAATTTGACCTCTAGACCAAGAAATTAGTAGGAAATTAAATAAGTGCTCAACCTCACTTGGATTTGTTGTGTTATGGGTTTATCCTTGCACCATTTTTAAGTTGAGTAAATTGGGTTTGGAAGGATAAGGGGAAGAAGTGAATGAGATAGGACTAGATTTTTTCAACACAATAAGAAACAAAATAAGGGTGAACTAAGATCATCGTGGTTGCTTGAATCGCATCTCAGGTTAGGTGGAGCCTATGGAATTTGAGGTGATTTGTTTATTCAAGAAGATTTCTCTATTAATGGCTCTAACTTTGAAATTTATGTTTGTGTTGTTTCTACTAGATCTACTATTTGTATTATTCAAGTCAGTACAACGCTTGAGTATTTGCAACTATTATATCATAGCTGTTTGTTGTCACCTTTCACACTCCTGGGGGTTAAGCGCAGCAAAGATATTCAAGCTGCTAGGTGTTTCCTTGGGGGAAAGTCTCGATTCAGGTACTGTCACGTGATCTTGACTCCTCCATTTAGGCCAAACTCCTAACGAATCCAAGAGGGGTGGTGCCTAAGAAAGATTTCAACTAAGGATATTTATATTTTAGTTGTTAATGATGAAATTAATTTGTTTTTAGGAGTTTTTGGTAAATAATTATGTCGTAAGACTGATGCAAAATGGTTTAAACATTCAATAGATTATAACATTAGTGTATAAAGATTAGTATTGACAAAACTGATAATCAAATGAAAATAAGATTTTTCTGTACTCAGATCAGTGCCAAATGGAGTCAAAATTGCAACTGAAATGGAAATGTTTTGCAATGTGTCTTGGACAGTTTTAATTATTAAAGATGAGTTGATTTAAGGGAAGGGGGATTCTCGATATACTTATGAAGTACTGAGAATATGTCCGGAAAGCCGAGAAAATTGGTTCCTCACTCGAAAATGTGGCTTGAATCGGAGTCTCAGAGAAGGTGTTCAACACTACACCAACAAGGGTGTATCCTAACTGTATCTCGAGGTCACTATTCAGTGGTTCCCGCTTCCTTTGAGAAATTTGCCCAATAATTTCAAAAGGTGTTGTGTCGGATTTTCACAATGTTTCCAAGGTTTTTGATTTTATTACTGTGAGTTAATTATGTGGATGTGAATAATTGATCAGTGCACATTCCTGCTTTTGATTATCCCAAAGCTCAGGGCGAACCTGCGATGGGAAAGAGCATACATTGGAATGGAAAAATGTTTGTTCCAATTGTATTGAAGCAAACGTATTGTGGCAGAAAAAATAAAAACTACAGTCTAAAATAAACCACAAGCTATGTGTCACTTTCTAATCATCCACCAATAATCGGGAAGAATCCTTTGGTTGGTGGAGAGAGCATACTTCGTGCCAACGAGCAAGGGAACCAAATTATTTAAACAAATTTAAAGATGGAAAAGAAAAGAAATAACTAATATATACATCCTTTCAAGAAGACGGAATGTGTGCGTGTGATTGTTAGAAAAAATCAAACGACGAAAGAGACACTACCAATCCCCCCAGGGGGGATGAAGTGTGGGTGTTGTTTAACCCACTTGCTTTCTTTATTAATTATGATTACAATATCAGAAAAATGATATTAAAATATTTTTTAGACCCAATAAAACAGGTCTAAATACGTATACAACTTTATGGAGTGAAGGGGAAAGAAGAAGAGGGGAAAATTGGGGTTTTTTTGTGTCCCCAGAGACCCAAAACTCGAATTTTGAGCAGAGCTTCCTCCTATTTTTATTTGGACCTGATAGAAACCAGAAATTTAAATTATTAGAATGTGATGGAATGAACAAATAAAATATAAAAACTAGAACCAAATTCAGTACTTACAAAAGATTGGAAAAAAATACTAGTTTTTAGAGTACTGAAATGACAACTTTAGATTTAGTAAAAGATTATTCTTTTTTATGCATTTCTAAATATAAATTATATAATATGATAAATGATTAGATTTAAAATATCATAATTTTAAATCAGATCTATCAAATTTGAATATTCAATCTAAGTAACCGGACAAAGGAGAGAGAAATGTTTTGAGACGATGGAGAGCAACTTCAAACCTTTCTTGATCTTCTTATGGAAAATTTGGAGACCCTGTAGAAATAAGATGAAACTTGAGAGACTATCAAATAATAATTTAAGATACAACTAAGTTCAAATCCTCCTTTGAAAAAGTAACCTGCAAAACAAATCTATGAGAAATCCCTGCATAAAAAGAGTTAGATCTAGTGTACTCAAAAACAAGAAATGAGAAAGAGTTGAAATACAACTGAGTATTAACAAATACTCTCCTATATCTTGAGATAAAAATACCAGTAAGAAAATTATATCAGTAAATTCCTACTCTATGTGCCTTAGTGTGACCTTCCAAGCTAGATCTAATAGCAATTTTAAGCAAAAAAGGAAGAAACAATTCAGAATTTTAACAATATCACCTCAATACTTGCAAGCATTCATCTCATAACACCGAATGGACCTCCAAAGTATGAAATTTAATTCATCAAATAGCAACAATAAAAAATAGCATAGGTTTCTTGCATCCATCCTCAACAAAGGACGAAGACCCTACTTTTATAGCAAAAAAGAAGCTCAAACCCCAAGGGGGAGAATTTGACAAGTGTGAGGTGTTTTGGGGGTTGAGAAAATGGTGGGAGGAGGGTATGAGTGTTTGAATGAAGGGCTTCCACCTATATTTAGGTATCCCACTTTGTTTGGGAAGCATTTATATCCTCTAACCACTTCATCCAAGTGGCAAAACCACCCTCCATGAGTGAATCCGCCTCCCTTTTGTGGAAGTGGTTTAGAGCCTCTCTTTTGATGGTTGGAGATGCTCCTCTATGCTCATAAATTTCCCAGAAAATATCCTCATCAACTTTGACACCTCAAATACAAGCCCCAAACAAGCTACCTTTGATTTAGGGATTGAATTTTCTCCAATTTTCCCATTTATTTGACCCTCTGAGCCATTTTCGAGAGAAAATCCAAATTAATAATTGAAAATTACTAATTTGACTCTCAAAAGTGGGTTTATGGGTTAATTTAGGTCCTTGGGTCCAAAAATGACCATACCCATGACCGAATAGGATCCCTATGCCCAATTTTATGACCTTTTGAAATATTACAATTAAAATACACCTTATCGATGATTTTATTAAAAAACTAAAAACTAAAAAATCCTAGGGGGGTTTTATCAGATGTTCATGAAACTCTGGACATATGACTATCATGGTATAATACATAGACCCTAGGATTTAATAACCTCTATAAGAAAAAAAGTTACCAAACTCACCATCCCGACTTTGGAGGATTTTGAGTGAAAAACTTGAAAATTATATGTCGCTTAATAAAGCGTCGTATAATTAATAAGGGAAAAAACACTCAAGGATGATGACCTTGATGAACATCCATAGAGGCCACAACTGGCCCATATGAAACCACGGAACTTTCGAGAACTGAGTAAGAACAAGTGATTTGTTATGATCTTTGGTGGCTCACTTGAATATTCCCCTAAGTGCAACTTAATGGATAACATTTGGCTCCAACTATGGGATGTGCACTCGACTTATCTTCAATCAAAGAGAGTGTGTGAGGATCCTAGAATGTCTGGTTCTTGCATGAAAACTAAAGTGAATCAGTCCCATATACATGGAAATAAATGCCAAAATGAAATACAAGTTGCAATATAATATACAAAATAATATAAAAAAACTATGGTATATTAAACTATGATACATAAAATAATATACAAAACTATGGTACATTAAGCTATGATACATAAAATATCCCACACGGGTGTGGCTCATTGGCAGTTCGGTTGTTATGAAGTCACTTGTTGTAAATTGGAGGTCACGAGATCAAATCCCACCTAGGTTTACTTGTGTCCCATGTCTTGCGGTGGGTGTGGGGCACCTAGGGGTATAGTGATAGAGGGAATGGATCCCTGGACCCTGTGTCACACAAGTACCAGCCCAGCTCCAATTGTTGATTCCCCTAGTTACAAAAAAAAAAAAAAAACTATGATACATAAAATAATATACAACAATAAGATATGATACAAAGGAAAGGGTTTAAAAGAGTCCTGATAATGCCCACTTAGGCATTAGATAGGATCGTTGAAGAAAAGTTTCAATTGTTGCACATTCACTGGTAAGAGCAGCTTTTGTCCTTCCATAGTGTTGAAAAGGAAAGAATTTGTGCCAACTACGTCGTAGATGATGAATGGCCCCATCCAGAGGCTATCAAACTTCCCATGTTTTCCTGGCTTCTCCCTTCGTTTATCCCATAATAACACTATATCACCAATCTAAAAGGACCTCGATTTTGCAGACTTGTCAAAATTTCTTTTAGCCTTCTCCCAGTTCATGATACTTATGTCAAGAGCATTTCTTTGGTTATCATCTAGCTCAATGATATGATTGATCCTGTTAGGCATGGAATCCTCCTTCATTTCATATTCCTGAAGCATCTTCATGGTAGGAAGTTGAAGGTATACTGGAAAAGAGACAGTCAAACCATACACCAATTCGAAAGGAATCTTTCCAGTTGCATTTTTCTTAGCTATTCGATCAGCCCAAAGTGCATATTTTATTTTACTATCCCATGAATTCTTGTTATTTCCAACTGTTTTATTAAGGATGGTCATTAAGTTTTTATTGCTTGATTCTGCAAGACCATTTCCCTGGGGATAGGATTTGGAAAAATGGGATAGGACAATCTCATATTTGAAGCAAAAAGATGTGAACTCTGCTGAACTTAAAGCCTTAGCATTGTCAAATGTTATTTTGGTGGGAGCACCAAATCTAGTGATGATGTTATTCTGATGATGTTATTCTCTAGAAAATCCATAACAACTTTATCAGTATCCCTTTTGGTGGGGATAGCATCCACCCACTTAGTAAAATAGTCAGTTGCAGTAAGGATCCAAGAAAACCCATTACTTGAGTTGTCTTTGAATTGTCCAATGAAATCAAGCCCCTAATGCTGAAAAGGGGCTAACACCACAACTGGTTGCAAAGGCAAGGATGCTAACCTTTGTTTTCCCATGAATAAATGGCACTGCTGACAACTCCTGACAAATATGTGGACATCTGCAAATATGGAGGGCCAATAGTAACCTGCTTTAAGGATCTTGTGGGTTGTTGTATATGCTGCATAATTCCCACCACAAAATCCTGAATGGAACTTTGCCAAAATTTGTTTAGACTCTTGCTCATTTACACATCTAAGGATTATGCCATTAGGATTTATCCAGCCCAAACCTTCTTGAGTTATGCAATATCTGACGGCTTTTAATCTTAAGGATCTCCTTTTGTGACCTTTGATATGTTCAGTACATGTGATATTTTTCAAAAAGAAAATGATGTCTAAATACCAATGGTGATCTAACCATTGAAGTTATGGTGGAAAAACATGTGCTAATGAATCATTATAACAAACCATCCCTAAAGCCTCTTCATTTCCTTGAGCTAACATCTTGGCTAGTCTGTGACCTTTGATTAATTTTGTAGGCCTAATCTCTAGATCATATTCTTGGATTTTAGAGACCCACTTACCCCTTATACCTAAACAATCTTGTTGAGACAAGATATCTTTTACTATTGGATGAGGTACATAACCAATTATTTTTTAGTAGCCAATGTAAGTCCTAAAATGTTTAAAATATTTTTTCAAGGCATAAGCCTGTTTTTCCATGATTGTATATTTCAATTCTGAACCCTGTAAAGCTTGACTCATGCAAGCGATGGGTTTCTCATATCCTTCATTGTTTTTTTGGAGAAAGACCCATGCGATAGTACTTTCAGAAGCAACAGAGAAAATCAGGAAATATTTATAATAATCAGGGCTAACCAAAACTGGTGATCTAGTAATTGCATCCTTGATACATCTAAAAGCTTCTCGGCCTTCATCATTCCATTCAAACCTAGCATCTTTCTTTAATAGTTTATGGGATGGCTTCATTAATTCTTCTTAGGAATGAATCTCCTTATAAAATTTATGTGGCCATTAAAACACTGGAGAGCTTCTACCTTTTTTGACAAATGGATCTTCTTAATTGCCTCAATCCTTTTGGGATCCACCTCTAATCCATCCTTGGAAATAATGTGTCCTAACAGTTTCCCTCCTTCAATGCCTAGGACAGACTTTGTTGGATTCAAAGAGATACCATATTTTCTACATCTTTCAAATACTTGCTTGAGGTAACTTACATGACTTGTTCTTTGTTTTGAAAAAATTGTTATGTCATCCTGATAAATTTCTATGATCTTTCCCATTAATTCCTTAAATGCATAATCCATGGCCCTTTGAAAAGTGGCACTTGCATTTAACAACCCAAAAGGCATCCTTAAATATTTGAAAGTAGCCCATGGGGTTGTGAAAGTGGTTTTATGTTTGTCCTCCTTCTGGATCACCACCTGATTATAACCTGAAAACATGTCTAGCATAGACATCATTTCAGAACTTGTTACCCTTTGAAGAAGAGTTTCCATATTCGGCAATGGATAGTTATCCTTTTGACAAGAAATGTTTAGATTCCGGAAATCTATACATATTCTTATGCTCCCATTATTTTTTCTTACAACCACCAAGTTGGAACACCAAGATGAATGTCTTGTTGGTGCAATGATTCTAGCGGCCAACATTTTATCAAGTTCCTTTTTAACTATTGGTTCCAGCTTGGTGTTGATTTGTCTCAATTTTTGATGAAAAGGTTTGACTTCCTTAATGTCTTGTTTGAGATGTATAGTGTGTTGGAACACATCCTCTCGATAATATTTTAGCTCTTCATAAGTGAAAGTGAACACATCTCTATACTCTTTGACAAGATTTACTAAGTCATTCCTTTCCTTTTCAGAAGTACCTTTTCCATTTTTTATCAGTTTTGGTTCATTGTTAGTTCCAATGTTGATCTCAATGTAATCACCAGGATTCATTGATTCTATGTTATTTTTCCTTCTGTCATGCCTATCAAATATGTGTTCAAGTGAAGCTAGACCACGAGGTACTAGATTATTGAATTGATCACCCTCTCCCTGATACTCTTTACCCTCCTCCTGAAAATTGACATTGAAGTTTGAAAATTCCTTTATGTTATGGATGAATTTCAAAATTTGTTCATCATCATGAAAAACTTGCCAATGCTCCATGTTATCTGGGACCGATGGTCTAAAATTGATCTCTAATTTACCATCACCATTTAGCAGTTCTTCTGAAGGTTGAAGAGTTGAAGCTGCTACAGCTAGCTTATCTGCTAAGCTATTTTGATGTCTATGGACGCTAGTCATATTTAAAGCATTGAAGAATTCCATTATATCCCACACTGCACTCCTATACTTCTTTAACCTTTTACATTTGCCTGAAAAATGGTTCTTAACTTGGAGGATAATTAAATTGGAGTCGCCTCTTATATTCAACATTTTAATCCCCATATCTTTAGCTATTTCCAACCCAATTAGGAGTGCCTCATGTTCTGCTACATTGTTGGTTGCCTCAAACTCTAACCTAAAGGAAAAGTTAAAAACTTGTCCTCTAGGTGAACTGATGACAACTCCAGCTCCTTTTCCAAATCTTGAATGAGCACCATCAAAATTCATCTTCCATATTTCATCTACCTTTTCATCTTTAACTTTTTCTTTAACTGGGGCCAAAAAGGTAGAGTAGCAAGAATAATTTCCAAGACTATCTATGTGGTAAGCATATTCATTGGAAGGCTTCTTGGGGTTTTCCACATGATGTTTCTTTTCTTTTTCACTGTGCAACTTCACCATTGTACATTCAAATAGAGGAATGGTGGCATAAGTCCAGTCCATTTGAATGGACCCCCCAAATCAGCAGCTCACTTTATAAATAACAACATACCCCATTTGTCGGGTACATCAATTACGAGAATATCCATTTTTAAGTGAATATCAAGGTACTTAGCCAATTGTATTGGGAAACCCAAAACAATACCAACAACCTTAACCTCTCTAGAGTCCATGGAACATATATTATGATATGGTCTAGTAATTTTCAAATTTAATTGTTCCATGACTTTCCTAGTCATTATGTTGGGTGAAGATCCAGAATCTAACATACAATTATGAAGGAGAAGATCATTCATCAATAGTGAAACATAGAATGGAGAATGATCTTCTCTTTCATGTTCCTTGGTTTGTAAAATAACTGGAAGACAATGGAATCATCTTTGTTTATAGGAGAATTTATTCCTTGATTTTCTTGAAAAATCACTTTTTTAGGAGTGGGAGTTAACACTTTCATCAATTTTTATCGTTGTGCTGGAATTTTAATCACTTCAGCTGCAGGAATTGATACCTTAAATTTTTGAAACCAAGGACCAATATCAACACTATTATTTGGGTCATGAGGAGTGTTTACCTGATATTGATTACTTTTTGGAGTTCCAGTATTTTCTTTTCTTTGATGGGTGATTCCTTTGAACTTAGGAATTTCTTGAATCTTCTCTGATGTAGGCATAGCACCATACTTCTTAGTTAAATTGACCACCTCTTGACTATACTCTTTTTCTTTCTTCCAATATTCTTTAGACACGAGATACATATGTCCAACTGTGTTGATGTATTCAGGCTCGCTTGAAATTTCTTCACTGCTGCCACTCTCAGGAATTCCTTGTTCTAAAATTCGACATGCCACATAACAACTAGCTTATTCATGAAGTGAATCACAAGGTCTACAATAAGGGATCACTTCCTGAACCATATTGGTTGTATCTAGTTGATTTGGAAGATTATTATCTTTATAAGGATCTTTCTTAGGAGCCCAGTGACTTTTAGGTTGGAAATTTTTCTGATTAGAGTTAGATCTTTCCATGGTCACTACTCGATTCTACATGCTTTTCAACTGATTAGTATAAGTGGCTTCCATGGATTCCATTTTTTCATTTAAATCCTTAATATTCTTATCATATGCCTCTTGCATGGGATCTTTTCATTTGGATTCATGTTTGGCCTGCCCTTTTGTAAAACCAGGCAAGTTAGACTTACCTAAAGCCTGCATGTTTGCATCAATTTTAATGGCTAATGCTTGGGCAACTTTAAGATCAGCAGGTTCTTTGTCTCTCAATTGGTATCTCATTTCCCCACTGAGTGCCTCTATGTAATAAACCAATATGGATTTATCAGGAGGCTTGAAATCATTATCCATGCTTGCAATAAGATCTCTGAATTTTTTATTGAATTCCTCCATCGTTTCATTTTCATTTCTCTTGATGGAGTGAAGTGCATTTAATAAGAAACGAGGCTCCTTCTCTTCACCAAATCTTTCCATGAATATCTTCTTGAAGGAGTCCCAAGAGTTATATGAATAATCAGCAAGGTTGATGTACCAGTCACAGGCATCTTCTTCAAGTGATAAGGAAAAAAGCTTCATGTATACATCATCATGTTGACTTGCAGCATCTCGACACCAACTAAGGAGACATTTCAAAAATTTGCTAAGATGGCTTGATGCAGAAATGGCCTTGTTCCCTTGGAAATTTGGAAGTTTCTCTATATCTTTCTCTGGTATGGAATGAGGCTGACATACTATATTAGTGAAATTAAGGGGAAGAAAGAAAGCATCCATTGGACTAAGAGGATTAGATGCAGGATTAATGGGAGCTGCCATTGTGAACGGGAATTGGATGTATGAAATAGACTCAGCCGCTAGATTTTCAAGGATCCTACAAGACTCAAATCTATATAATCTTTTCCATAAGACCCTTTCAGGTTCAGGAAAATGTTTAAATGTTTGTTGTAATCTTCTTCTCATAGAATACCCTGAAGTGTTTTTAAACTGTGGAGTCGCTAGATGGACCGAGTAGATTTCAGATTTGTTCGACTAGATCAATCAATTATTGGATAAAAAAAATCAAAAAGAAAAAGGGTAAGTCGTACAACGAGAATAAAATGATTTATCCCCGGCAACGGCGCCAAAAAGTGTTGTTGCCTTTCACACACCTGGGCGTCAAGTGCAGCAGAAATCTTCAAGCTGCTAGATGTGTCCTTGGGGGCAAGTCTCGAGTCAAGTACTATCACTTGCTCTTGACTCCTCCGTTTAGGCCAAACCCCTAACGAAGCCAAGGGGGGTGGTCCCTAAGAAATAGTTCAACTAAGGATCTATATATTTTAGTTGTTAATGACGAAATTAAGTTGTTTTTAGGAGTTTTGGGTAAATAATTATGTCCCAAGACTGATGCAAAATAGTTTAAACATTCAACAACATATAACATGAGTGTATAAAGATTAATATTGAAAAAATTTATAATCAAATGAAAATAATATTGTTGTGTACTCAGATCAGTGCCAAATGGAGTCAAAATTGCTGCTGAAATGGAAATGTTTTTCAATGTGTCTTGGTCAGTTTTAATTATTAAAGCTGAGTTGATTTAAGGGAAAGGGGATTCTCGATATACTTATGAAGTACTGAGAATATGTCCAGAAAGACAACAAAATTTGTTCCTCACTCGGAAATGTGGGCTGAATTGGATTCTCTTAGAAGGTCTTGAACACTACACTAACAAGGGTATAGCCTAACTGTATCTCGAGGTCACTATTCCGTGGTTCCCACTTCCTTTGAGAAATTTGCCCAATAATGTCAAAAAGTGTTGTCATATTTTCACAATGTTTCTAAGGTTGTTGGTTTTATTACTGTGAGTTAATTATTTACATGTGAATAATTGATTAGTGCGCATTCATGCTTTTGATTATCCCAAAGCTCAAGGTGAACCTGCGATGGGCAAGAGCATACACCGGAATCACAAAATGTTTGTTCCAATTGTATTGAAGCAAAAGTATTGTGGCAGAAAAAATAAAACCTTAATTCTAAAAGAAACCACAAGCTATGTGTCACTTTTTTATCGTCCACCAATAATCAGCAGGAAGCCTTTGGTTGGTGGAGAGAGCATACTTCGTGGCAACGAGTGAGGGAACCAAATTATTTAAAAAAATTTAAATATGGAAAAGAAAAGAAATAAATAATCTATACATCCTTTCAAGAAGGCGGATTGTGTGCGTGTGATTGTTAGAAAAAATCAAATGACGAAAGAGACACTACTAATCCCCACAAGGGGGATGAAGTGTGGCTGTTGTGTAACTCACTTGATTTATTTATTAATTATGATTACAATATCAGAAAAATGAAATTAAAATATGTCTCATACCCCATAAAACAGGTCTAAAGACTTATACAACTTTATGGAGTGAAGGGGAAAGAAGAAGAGGGGAAAATTGGGGTTTTTTGGTGTCCTAAGAGACCCAAAACTCAAATTTTGAGCAGAGCTTCCTCCTCTTTTTCTTTGGACCTGCTAAAAACAAGCAAGTTAAATTATTAGAATGTGATGGAATGAATAAATATAAGATATAAAAAATAATAAAAATAATAAAAAAATAAAAAATAAAAACAAAATTCGGTACTTGCAAAAGATTGGAAAAAATTACTAGTTTTTAGAGCACTGAAATGACAACTTTAGATTTAGTAAAAGATGATTATTTTTTATGCATTTCTAAATCTAAATTATCTAATATGATAAATGAGTAGATTGAAAATATCGGACTTTTAAATTAGATCTAAAAGGAGAGAGAAATGTTTTGAGAAGATGGAGAGCAACTTCAAGCCTTGCTTGATCTTCTTATGGAAACTTTGGAGACCCTGTAGAAATAAGATGAAACTTGAGAGATTATCAAAGAATAAGAATATACATATGAGTTCAAATCCTCCTTTGAAAAAGTAACCTGCAAAACAAATCTATGAGAAATCCCTGCATAAAAAGAGTTAGATCTAGTGTACTCAAAAACAAGAAATGAGAAAGAGTTGAAATACAACTGAGTATGAACAACTACTCTCCTATATATTGAGATAAAAATACCAGTAAGCAAATTACATCAGTAAATACCTACTCTATGTTCCTTAGGATGACCTTCTAAGCTATATCTAATAGCAATTTTACGCAAAAAAGGAAGAAACGGTTTAGAATTTTAACAATATCACCTCAATACTTGCAAGCATTCATTTCATAACACCAAATGGACCTCCAAAGTCTGAAATTTTATTCATAAAATAGAAACAATACATAATAGCATAGGTTTCTTGCATCCATCCTCAACAAAGGAGGAAAACCCTGCTTTTATAGCAAAAAAATAGCTCAAACCCCAAGGGGGTGAATTTGACAAGTGTGAGGTGTTTTGGGGGTTGATAAAGTGGTGGGAGGAGGGCCTGAGTGTTGGAATGAAGGGATGCCACCTATATTGAGGTATCCCACTTGGTTTGGTAAGCCTTTATCTCCTTTAACCACTTCATCCAAGTGGCAAAACCACCCTCGATAAGTGAATTCGCCCCCCTTTTGTGGAAGTGATTTAGAGCCATTCCTTTGATGGTTGAAGATGCTCCTTTATGCTCATAAATTTCCCAGAAAATATCCTCAACAAATTTGACACCTCGGAGACAAATCCCAGACAAGCTGCCATTGATTTAGAGATTGGATTTTCTCCAATTTTCCCATTTATTTGACCCTTTGAGCCGTTTTGGAGAGAAAATCCAAATTAATAATCGAAAATTACTAATTTGACTCTCAAAAGTGGGTTTAAGGTTAAGTTTGGTCCTTGGGTCCAAAAATGAGCATCCCCATGACCAAATTGGATCCCTATGCCCAATTTTATGACCTTTTGAAATATTACAATTAAAATACACCTTATCGGTGATTTTATTAAAAAACTAAAAATTAAAAAATCCTAGGGGGGGATTTTTGGATGTTCATGAAACTATGGACATATGACTAGCATGGTATAATACATAGACTCTAGGCTTTAAAAACCTTTATGAGAAAAAATTTACCAAACTCACCATCCCGACTTTGGAGGATTTTGAGTGAAAAACTTGAAAATTATATGTCACTTAAAAAAGCATCATATAATTAACAAGGGAAAAAACACTCAAGGATGATGACCTTGATGAACAATTCTAAGAATTCTAATCCTTTTACATAAAAGAACCTCATTCTATGTCATTTATCACAATTCCCTCGAAAGGGTGTGCAGATCCATAGAGGCCACAACTGGCCCTGATGAAACCACGGAACTTCCGAGCACTGAGTAAGAACAAGTGATTTGTTCTGATCCTTGGTGGCTCACTTGAAAGATCCCCTATGTGCAAATTAGTGGATAACACTATTCATTTGGGCTCACAAATTGGGCTCATTGGTTTGGCAACTATATTAAATTTATTTTTTAATTAGATATTTAAAACACTAAAATTTACAAGCAAATCCCTTCTCTATATAAAGCAACTCACTTCTTTGTTGGTTTTACTTTGTTGTATAATTGCATATATATACATATAATATATAAACGTGGCCAAGAATTTAAACCTTACGAGAGGACCTCTCTTCTCTATATAGATAGACATCTACATTTTGTTGTCTATGTTTATGTTTACTCTAGTGTATAACTTTATATATAAATATAGAGACTACAAACACTACCCGGAAGTTAAAAGTTAGGAAGAAACATAAAGTTAAGAAAAGAAGAAATAACATAGGCCTTACCAAGTTTTCTACCGTAAATATAGTTTAACGGGTTAGCATAGTTGAGAATTAGAAGTCCTGCAAAATAGCATGTAGAAAACTACAAAGTTAAGGAACAACCTCCATCTATTCGATGGGTTAGATAGGATTTTTTTCAAGTACAAGTAGAGGTTAACAAGTTAGCATAGTTTGAGAATTAGAAGTCCCACAAAATAGCATGTAGAAAATTACGAAGTTAAGGAACAACCTCCATCAATTAGATGGGTTAGGAGCATCTTTAGGGAAGATGCTCCTAAAGTGGAAAACCATATAGTTTATAATACACTCATTGGAATCTTTAGGGAGGATTCTCCTAAAGTGGGAACCATAGAGTTGATAATGCACTCATTGGAATCCCAAGCAATGTTGAACCATCACAGGTAGAGGACATGCCAACAAGGTGATAGGGAGGATGCACTTCAAAGATAAGATGCTAAGAGTCGAACCCATCAAGAGTAGGAAGACCACATATGAGGGAAAATTCAGATAAGTAATTATATATGTCCACTTCTAATATTTTCCCTTGCATTTTGTTTATTACTTGTTTCCAATATGTGCTACTTCAACTATGTGAATTGCAGATCACAACACACAATAGAAACTTACTTATATATAGAAGGAATTTCTATGTATCAAAAGCTTTTGGTCGTTTTTCTACTTTGTGTTTTCAGGTGTGAAGCTTCTTTTCTTCCCAAAGTATTGTTTGTTAGCTAGGCAAAAATAATTTTCTACATAGCTAGTAAATTGGATGAGAAAGACAACAGTATCAATGTTTTTCTTTCTAAAGTATTTTGTGTTAGCTATGTAGAAAGAAATCACTACATCTTTATAGGTTGGATGAAAAGGGCAACGATATCAATGTATTTACAATTTGTCTAATATACAATTGACCTGTGAACTTTAGGATCTTTATTTTAAGTTATCTAATATTTCAAACCTGTAGTTTCATTTTGGTGTTTGAATTTTTTTTCTTTTTACTCTTCCAAGAAAATGCTTGTGTGAAGTATGTACAAATAAAGGATAGCTTTTTTAGTCGAAGATATTTATTCATAACTTTAACAAAAAAATAGTAGTCTCTATAAGGATTGTAATTTATTTGTCTCTAGAGCACTTAGCCACAAGGACATTCAGAATTAGTTATTGTTTGTTTCCATCATCAATATTTTTTCCTAATTTCAAACTTAGAAGGTTCCTAACAAAATCGAAGAATGGCATGATATATTCATAATGCAACTTTAAAGTATGCAACTTGGGAATTCATTCGAATTGACATGTTTGCACTTACTAATATAAGTGATGTAGTTATCTTAGATAGACAACTTAATAGAGCATGGAATGAATTTTTAGATAGGACTCTCCATTGAGAGCTTGTATGCACTTTATCATGGTTAGAGCACGTCCACTTTATTACTCAATCACAACATTGAAAAATAATATATATCATGTACATTTATAGGTTCATGTATTCTATGTGGACTCAATTTAATTTGATATTAAGTGTTAAAAACTATTGCTAAGCATTTCATACAACCCACAGAGGTTCAAATCTCCATTTTTTCTCCTCTTGGGTTGTCTCCCTTTTACAAAAGTGTCATTTCATGTGGGAGGAGCTGCTTGCAATCATGGATGACTTTGGTACAATAGATATTCCCATATGTGATATATTAGTAAAAAATATTATTGTAAGTATTATAATTTAGTTATATTCCATTGTAACACTCCTAAAATGGAGAAGAGCACATTTACTATGATGGTAATCAAAAGCATCTTGTAATATCAAAAGATGTCAATGGTTGAAGCAATTAAAAAGTGGAGATTGGTTATATACTTAACAATAATGTAAGAAATTATAGTTAGTTATGATTATGATAGTGAGACAACCTTGGGACTAAAAGGAATGCTTATAATCTGTATATCCCCGCTACATATATTGTAATATTTATCTATTGACTTAGTGTATTTGTGTTATGACATAGTCCTTGGGATATGCAACATAGCAACTATCATTATCATTCTTTAATGCACCAAATCCAAAGGCATATTGGGCAAGGTCAGGGGACTATCCAATGCAAGTTGGATAACATTGTGGAAATACCCCCAAGTCACTTGTTGGTAATTTATGAGATGACCATAGATATATTTCTCGAGTCTAAGGATTTGATGTGTCATATTCTATTGAGGAGGGATAGCTATATATCACAAAATAAAAATATTTAGTCAATATGTTGGTCAATGAACAAGCATGACATGTTGTGTATATGCGCTTGTAAAAATGAGAGGATTCCAAGTGAAGTTTGGCTAGATGCATGTTGAGTGCCTTCTAGTTACTTGCCTACCAATCTGGAAAGAACATGAAAGCACTTCTATCTCATTTGCAATTTTTTCAATTTTTTTATTAGGAATTCATGGCATGCCATCTTACTTTCTTAGTTTAGACACAACACTGCTCCTATTTGTGGCTTGTGCAAATTATGGACAAAAATCAATTTCATTCGTTGGTTTTATGCAACCATATTACCTTTCCAATACAGACACAATATTATGGTCTTGTTTTTGGCATGTGCATATTATGGACAAAATTCAAACGCATCTGCTGATTTTATGCAAATCCTTTTTTAGAGCCTCTATAAACCATGATCTTTATGGTCATCTCATGGGTTCTTTTAATTCCCATCATCCCTAGTATTTGGAAGTGGAAGTGCAATAGATCTTGTAAGTAATATTATGTAATCCCTTCTTTTTCTTTGTATCCATCCAAATAAAGATACAAAGAGATTAGTCTTTGGGAGTGCAATAGATATGGTCATCTCGTGGGTTTTTATAATTTCTGTCATCCCTAGTCTTTGGAAGTGGAAGTGAAATAGATGTTGTAAGTAATATTATGGAAGCCCTTGTTTCTCTTCATAATCATCCAAATAAAGCTTCAAAGAGATTAGTCTTTGGGAATGAAATAGATGTTGTATGTAATGTGATGGAATCCCTTGTTTCTTTCTGTATTCATCCAAATAAATCTACAAAGATATTTGATGAGATGTCGATAAACACAAGTACACCAGTTCTACTCCAACTTGTTTTATTTCTCCTTTTCATCCTTCTTTACTTTCCAACCCTCCAACTTATCAGCGTATTATTGCAACTTCTTGGGGCAATTGCTAGTATAATAACCTCCTTGTAACTCCACTTGAGAAATCCCCCTTTTTGCGTAGTCATGGGTCTAAGAACACCTACTCATTAACACATATTTGAAGAAATATTGTATCTAAAAAATTAGCTTAAGTTGGTCGATTTAGAAGTGTTGCAACGATAGGTGTCAATGGGAGCCTCAACCATCATTGAGAGGGTTGTTCAGAAAAGATTACTTTGAACAACTTCTTGATATAGAAGACCAAATGGAAGAGTAGAGTAATGTTCAAAAAAATAGTTATGTACATGTTGAAAATTATGGATTTAGAATTATTGATTAGCTTTAAGATGTCATTGAAGAACATGCTCAATTTTACAAATTCTTGATAAATTATATTGCAATCTTTTGCCTTCGAAATGTTACATTAAGAATAAATAAAAATATACATAGTTGTTTTATGATAAATCTTTTTAATATGTTATTTATCATATTATATGGTTTACGTTTTGACTTTCATTTTTATGTGAATTATTACTTTAGAGAAAAATAACATTAAATATTGTCATTCTTACATGTGAAGTTTATAATATGTAAGAAAAAATGTTTTAAAATGTTATGTTTAGCTCTTTTATGTCAATTGTGGCCATAAAAATGCATTATTTGACATGTCATTTTAATTTTTTTTTAAATACTTCCAAATTGTACAAGTTTTTCCATTATAAGTGACTTTTAAATGTATGATTTTTTTGCTAATTGCTTAACAATCGTGTTGAAAATCGGTAACTTTAGAGTTTATTTTGGAACGTTGAAAGAAGTTCTAAGTATGTGAGGGAAAAGCTATGAAATGTATTATGATCCTTTTTTTGTTTCAATAATGAACATCAAAAAAATGTTTTTTCTTGGAAAAAAAACTATAAGTTATGAATTCAAATACAACTAATAAAATGTTAAACAAATAATACTGAGTATTGTAATTAAATTGGTAGCATCCTAAATTAATTAATAACACATAATTTGATGAAAAACATTAACTTTGAGAAAGATAAATGATATATAGCATTTTTAGTATTGTTAAAAATGACAAATTTTATGCTTTTGTTTTTAGTTTTATAATATTGAAAAAAAAAACAAGAAAAACATCATTAAAAAAAATAAAGATAGACATTTTAGACCAAAACAATGAAAAAGAATGGAAAAAGACAACATTTAAAAAAAATGATATCATATAGAAGATTCAAGGTGTTAAAATATTACATCAAAGAAAAATAGCACTATTGATAGCGCCACTTTTTGAAATGGGAGTAAAAACGATCACTAATGCAACCTCTAAAAATACGAGAACTCTAGAGAATTCTTGTCAAGTTGGTAACCATGTTAATTCTCCAAAGAACAGCAACCACCTGTGAATATATAGGGATGTATTCCTAGAGCAGCAACCAACTACCAACCTCCATCATCCTCAACATTGCAGGTCGCCATCAAATAACATGGCATCATGAACTCTCCAGGACATCTTGCAAAGACAATCACATATCCATACAACATCAAGTCAATCCTAGAAGAAAAGGCTCGTGCGATAGTCGTCAAAGTATGCTAGGTTGTCTTCAATTATTATCATGAGAATCTCTCTCATGCACTTCAAATCCTTTGGCAACTAAACCATCCTGACCTAGGCCAACTACCTCATCTCGAGAGAATCCTAAAAAAAGAGTATCATTAAGGAAAATTCCCTCTATCTGAGAATCTAGAATAGATGGATTTGTGCTCCATAATACTCTATTTAGTTGCAACTCTAGAATCATCTTGACAACATCCTCCATCAAGACACATGGATTAACTCAATATAGTCATCACACCTCTCCTCCTTTATAGAATTGGAAGTCACATGGATAGAAGAAAACAATGTTTCATCACTAGCACAACTCATTCTTGCATGCTCTTAAGCCACTAGATCAACAATTGCCACGTTCTCCCTAGGAATGGGAGAAGAAACCTATACACTTAATGATAACACAATCAAAGTGCAAGAATAAAAACCTAGCGCAACATGTTGCAACTTCTGAGATCCATAATCAATCTCACCTTAACTCCCTTTGAATCTAACTCCCCTTCAATATCTAAATTTGACTCGAAGATTCTATGAATCAATCTATGGAACAACCTATACATTCTCCTTAATCATTGAAGGAGAATCCTATGAACTAGAAGATCTCTCATCTTCATCAAATATCACATCATTGCTCACCACAATCTCCCACGGTGTTGAAATCTCTATCATGTAAGTTGTAGAAGTAACACTATATCCATCAAGATGTAATCACAACATGTCAAAAATGTTTTCTTCTCGAAGATCCAGAGTAGCCATTATAGATGTCGACATTTCAAACTTAAATCAAAGTTCATCTTTAGAAAAATGAACAGAGTAATAAAGCAATTGATCTTATGGATTTATATGCTTCAAATACTTTTGATTGCAAGAGGTTAAATTATGAAAGCACCAACTTTGATTATATTAGAATATCTGACAGCCTTCTAAAAGAAATGATGATATTAAATTCTTAAGATAAATCATATTTAAAATCATTTATCTTAATAATGAGTCAAAATCTATTTAATTTTTTAATAATTTACCCTAAAATTCATTATTGCGCCGAGAGGCGCTCTACAGCCCAGTATGGGGGAGATCTTGTCACGTGATGTCACGTGATGTAACGTTACTAACATGTCGGCAAAAAATAATAGTGAAAGTGAATATTATGGGGGAGATCTTGTCACTTGATGTAACGTTACTAACATGTCGGCAAAAAATAATAGTGAAAGTGAATATTATGGAGGAGATCTTGTCACGTGATGTAAAGTTACTAGCATGTCGACAAAAAAATAATAGTGAAAGTGAATATTATGGGAGAGATCTTGTAAAGTGATGTAACGTTACTAACATGTCGGCAAAAAATAATAGTGAAAGTGAATATTATGGGAGAGGTCTTGTAACGTAATGTAACTTATGTAACATGTCGGCCAAAAATAATAGTGAAAGTGAATATTAGTGAATATTATGGGAGAAATCTTGCTGTTAAAATTTAGATTATAATGGACTCTGATCAGCATAATCAGGATGGGCCTGCAAAGCCAATGAACCGCTGCAATAGCAGTGAGATCATCAAGTCCGATCAAGAAAGTAAAGATATTCAAGAAGTTAAAGAAAAGCCTAAGCGGAAGTCCCGGAAAGGTTCCTTGAAGGCTGCACCTCGGCAAAAAATAATAAGGAAGATCTAACGTTACAACGCTGCATGAACTCATTTAAGGAGTAAGGGTACCGAAGACAAATGCAGCTGCCCTAATTCCAGCATGCTTGGATGGTGTAGCAAGCCGACCAGCTGTCTGCATAAGGAAGATCTAACGTTACAACGCTGCATGAACTCATTTAAGGAGTAAGGGTACCGAAGACAAATGCAGCTGCCCTAATTCCGGCATGCTTGGATGGTGTAGCAGGCCGACCAGCTGTCTGCATACTCTGCGTGTTCGTGTATTAACCACGTTCAGTGCAAAACATAGAAATGAATTAAAAGAAGAAATATAATATATTACCATTAGGGTAGCTGATGAAGAATGAATGATCTGAGATGTGACTTTTTTCGGCTTGATCAAATTTGTTCGAGCTGCTTTGAATTTGAGACATTAGATTACATGATATATGTATATATATTTACCGAGCATATCTCTGTG